>OVAX01000056.1:0-144996 GCA_900406405.1 Lepidium africanum | reverse complement strand
ACCAAGTAATAAGATAAATGAGTAATTACAAATATCTAGAATCTATATTATTTATAAGGGATCAGAAATAATTCACAATTTTTTATTTTTAATTTAACGAGTTTTTAATTCCCGAATAGTAAAAGGGATCTGAACTAAGAAATAGATTTAAAAAATATTTTTAGCTGGTAATTATTCCAAAAAAACAATTAATTCTGCAATAAAACCACTCATCGATATAAATATAATGAATTCTATATTTATGCATATTTATACAAATAAATGGATTTATAATATTAAAAAAAACTATACTTTATAAATTATACAGTCAATAATATTTTAAATCATGGTATACAAATAATCTGAAACGTCTTTTTATGAGTCACATGCATACTCTCAAAATCATTGTTTTTGGGTTAATTTTTTTGGGTTGATAGGCCAAATATACCTATTAACTGTTTTTTTCTTTTTTTTTTGCATTCTCAAAACTATTATATAGTAACGAACTAACCATATTAATACATATTTTAAGATTACAAACTCAATTTTGCTAATGTTTTTGAGATCATATTAAAACAGGTTTACATGGAATTGCTTCTTCTTTTTTATCTTTTAATGGACGTAAATCATTTTTAGCCACATAAATGATTAATCTATAAACAATTAATAGCTTACTAATCACGTGATAAAAATAAAAACTTTAGTTGAATTAACACTTTATTGAGAATCTAAAACAATAGATCGAGACGCCAACCCAAGTGATAATCACATTAAATGATTACCCAAATCGTGTAATTGATACGACACATGATTTAAGTTTTATTGAATTTTCATATAATTACCTATCTGGGAAATGTTTTGATTTTTAGGTTTCCAACTTCCGTGGTACCTTTGGACATAAATAGAGGTTAATGTTTTGTCTGTCTCGTCATCAAGTTGATTGATACCTGCCTTGAAATTTGCCATTCATTAATCACTTGCTTGCTTGTTTTTCTTTTGTAATTATCTATAGTTTCTTAATCAAGCTTACAATCAAGGTTACTTATATCTTTTATTTTTCTTTAACATTAACATTATGGGATTGTAGATAAGAACGTATAATCTGATATCAACAAGACAAACTGAGGCACGTTATGTGATGACATGATCCTATCCTTTTCTAGGTTATTTAAATGCAAACGTTTTGTTTGACACCCACATGCTTTCATCTCCCGTGGTTAGGCATCTAATTTGAACATTTACATTAATATTTCTTTGTGACAAAAAAAACATTAATGTTTCTTATAATTTTGATTTGATTAACATCAACTTGTCCATGCCTTACATCAGTATTTGTATTAGGTAAACAAGAAATCAAATTAATAGTAAAATAAATAAACATACTCTTTAATCTTGTATAATCTCCCGGGTAAAAAAAACAATTGACCAATCTTGTAAGCATTATTTATCGCAAATACCACCTCAATCATCTATTACTTTAAATTATAGATACTAATAGTTGAACAAACAAAAAAAATTTGATACCAATATTTAGGGTCCCTCATATTAATATCCCTTGATAATTGATGTTAAAATCCTTATTACAATAGGGTGTGTTTTATTGGAGCCGAGTTGTTTTCACTTTGGTGGATCCAATTAATGACTTGACATCATAGTTCGATTCCTAACTGTTGCATTATGATAATTTAAAAAGAATTTTTAGAATCAATGACCATGAATTGGACTTTATCGATTCAATGTTGACAAAAAAAAATGTTGAAAGAGCAAGTTATTTATAGGCTGGAAAATGGGCTTATTTATGTTTATCCATATAATGAGTCTCCGATACCCATATAAAAAATGTTTTATTACAACTTACAAGCATATAATGAGCTTCCAATACCCATAAAATTATATGATCACTAGTATATAATGGGCCTCCAATACCCATATAAAAAGGTTTGATCACTAGTATATAATGGGCTATTTAATTCAAGCCTTGAGTCCTTCCTTATTATAGGCGGGTGAATATGAGGCGCTAATTCATAACACGTGACGTAAGTTTGATGTGAGTCGCGTGAGAAAGAAACGTTTCTTGCTTGAACGTCCAGACAAACGTAAACCGAAATTGACTCGCGGCGACGCGTTTGCACGAAATAAATTTCAGACTAGATATTATTTTACTTTTCTGCAACTAGAAACTTTGACTAATAGGGATACGCCACGTAGTCAAAGGTATAGCTTTCCAGGGGTAATTCCGTAAATAGAGTTGCATTCAATGGACTAGTAGGCAAATTGTCTATGAATTTCGTCACATTTATTTTATTCAAGATTCTTGTGGGCTCCACAACCGACCCATCCGATCCACTAAAAATTACAAAGAACAAAACAGAGAAGTCCTTTTTACCCTTAACTAACTAGCAAACAAGACATGTATCGGAGCCTAATTTCGTAATTTATAATTAGGCCAAAAGATCAAACATAAAAGAAGTATTTCTTTTTCGAAATGTTTCAGATTTCATCATCTTCATCAGACAGAAACAAAATATCTTCTTCTTCATTATATATTACGCTCTAAAATCTATCATTTCTTGTTCATCTTCTCCTCCTATTCAAGCAATTTTCGATCTAACTGTTTGTTTCGTATTCTCCATTTTTAATCTCGAATTTGTTCATACATTCTTCAATTTCTACGATCGGGTTCTTTTGTGTTCGTCGATCAAGAAGCTAGATAAGTTGTATTTCTGGTAATTGTATCAGTTTGATTATTCAATTGTCGTTCTCGGAGAATGAACTGTAGGAGCTGTATCTCTGTCTCTTCGATGAACCCTTGTTGTAGATTTCTAATTAGCTTTAGAAGTTCCTCGCTCTTCGGGTTATCTCCCCCGAACTCGGGAAAATTATTTCATTCGTCGAAATTACTTTGTAGAAAGATTGATTCCAGAAGTATTAGATCTGGAATTCATTGTCGTCGTATTGTTCTGGATCGGAATGATTTTTGTGATTCCGATTCCATTAGTTGGGGAGGAGGATGTAGAGTTTTAGGACCTAGAAATGGTAGAGGAAGAGGAAGGGGTATATTAATAAGTCCCCGAGTATCTTCAGATTTTAGGAATCACTCAACATCTTCGTTAGAATCTCATGTAAATGGTAAGAGCTTCGAGAGTATGTTTGTGAAGCCATTGGTTTTCAAAGAAGTCGAAAAACTTGAAGTTGAAGGGATACCGGAAAAGGAAAGTCGTAACCAAAGAGGAAAAGATGCTAATTTTGGAAATGTGGATGTAAAGGAGGAAACAAAACAGGTTTTGAGTCAGACTGAAGCTGAGAAGGAGGCGTGGAAGCTGCTTCGTGATGCTGTGGTGAATTACTGTGGGTTTCCTGTGGGGACAGTAGCAGCTAATGATCCAGGTGATCAGCAGACTTTGAACTATGATCAAGTGTTTCTTCGTGATTTTGTTCCTTCCGCGTATGCCTTTTTGCTTGATGGAGAAGTGGAGATTGTAAGAAACTTTCTCCTTCATACATTGCAATTGCAGGTAACATTTCGATTAACCTTATTGTTTGAAACTGTGCTCTTCCGTTGTCTTTCGATTGCTTCTGCCTTTCTGTCTGATACAGTTGCTTTCAGACTTTCTATACGAACAACTTTGAGCTTTCAATCGATATTGTTGTTAATATGCTTTGATACTGCTTAAGGTTGGTTGGTCGTTAGTGCCCGTATTTAGTAGTCATCTATGTGAATTCTCAGCTTTTAGAGGTGTTGTGTTTGGCTTGGTTGTCTGAATTTAGAGATGGTTTTGCTTTTCTTGGTTGCATGCGCGCTCATTGTCTGCCATTGAAATTTCATTTCTCATTCTAGGGAAGTTTAGCGGATTTTGTGAAAACCTGCAGTTTATCTAGTTTGTTTACTGAGTTTTATTGCCTAATGGGGAAAGGCAAATGTGAGAGGAATATCTCCCCTGTACGCTGCAGTCTCAGGTATGTCTTCTTGTGATTAAATTTGTTTAGAACCGAAATGTTTAATTGCTTTTTGTTATAATTTACTTGTCAATATAAATGTTAGTCAGATATGAACTTAAGATGCCATCAAGTCTTATATACATTTTCTAAGTATTACCTTCTTCTTGCCTGCTAAGTTCTTTTCAAGTCTTAGAAATTAGTTTCATAAAATAAGTTTAATTCAGTTGCTTACTTGCTTTTAAGATTTGATTTCTATGAGATATGTGCACTAAAAATTTCGAGTGATGACACTGTTATGACAGTCTTTGCTGCTGCATTCATTCTGGTTCTTAGGAAAGTGTTTTTTTCTTTTGTTTCATTGACTTCAAATCTTGTGGGTGTAATTTAAAGAATTTGATATACCAATCTTCGCCAAAGTTTACTGATCTTGCTTTCTGTTACTTGGTTGTTAGAGCTGGGAGAAAACAGTGGACTGTCACAGCCCTGGTCCAGGGCTAATGCCAGCGAGTTTCAAAGTGAAATCTGCACCACTTGAGGGAAATGATAGTTCGTTTGAGGAGTATTTAGATCCAGATTTTGGTGAATCAGCTATTGGACGTGTTAGTCCTGTTGACTCTGGTAACCTCTTATGCTTTGACTTCTAAAGTTTTTAGTTTCTTAATTTTCAATAACTGACATTTTTACTTATCATGGAGAAACAAACACCCTAGATCAAATCAAATTCCTTCTTAGAAGTTGTGAACTTTTCACGATAGTATATTGTTAATGTGTTTGGAATCTTTCTTAATTTTGCTAGGTTTGTGGTGGATCATCTTGCTGAGAGCTTATGGAAAGCTTACTGGCGACTACACATTGCAAGAGAGAATCGATGTTCAAACAGGGATCAAGCTGATACTTAAGCTATGTCTAGCTGACGGTTGTGACATGTTCCCGACTCTTCTTGTCACTGATGGATCATGTATGATTGATCGAAGAATGGGCATTCATGGGCATCCACTTGAAATCCAAGTAATGTCTTAATAATTATTTCACAAGGAAAAGTAAGTAGCTAAGGTTTTGCTTTTATGACGGACAATTAACTGTCATAATATTTTCTTACCCAGGCATTATTCTACTCCGCTCTCCGCTGTGCTCGAGAGATTCTTAACGTGAATGATGGAACCAAGAACTTAATTGCTGCCGTCAACAATCGCCTAAGTGCTTTATCCTTCCATATCAGAGAGTACTATTGGGCTGATATTAAGAAAATAAATGAGATTTATCGTTACAGCACTGAGGAGTATTCAGCAGATGCAACCAACAAGTTTAACATATATCCAGAACAAATCCCTACTTGGCTTGTCGACTGGATTCCTGATAAAGGTGGTTACTTCATAGGAAATCTTCAGCCTGCACACATGGATTTCAGATTTTTCACACTTGGAAACCTCTGGACCGTTATTTCATCTCTGGGAACCCAAGAACAGAACGAAGGAGTCATGACACTAATCGAAGAGAAATGGGATGACCTTGTCGCAAACATGCCTCTCAAGATCTCTTTTCCAGCTCTAGAGAAAGACGAATGGCGAATAATCACTGGCTCTGATCCAAAGAACACGTGAGTTCCTTCAATATACATCATTTTTCTCTCGGTGGGAATTCCTCTCATCTTTGGTTTTCTACTCGTCACTGCAGGCCATGGTCATATCACAATGGTGGATCCTGGCCAACTCTCCTCTGGCAGGTACAAACAAACATATTAGTTTCAAACTAGCTTGTTTATTCGTTTTGATAAGGTTTTTTAAAACCCTTGTTTTGGATTGTTTTAGTTCACATTGGCTTGTATCAAAATGGGGAAATTAGAATTGGCGAGGAAAGCAGTTGCTGTAGCAGAGACAAGTCTCGTGGAAGACAAATGGCCTGAGTATTATGACACGAAAAGCGGGAGATTTGTGGGAAAGCAATCAAGGCTTTACCAAACTTGGACCATTGCAGGTTTTTTGGCTTCTAAGAAACTCATAGAACAACCTGAGAAAGCATCACTCTTGTTCTGGGAAGAGGACTATCAGCTGCTCGAGACATGTGTTTGTGGTCTCAGTAAAAGCAGTGGAAGGAAGAAGAACAAGTGTTCGCGTTTCACACCTCCAAGATCTTAGTTTCCTAAAAATTTAACTGACTCATTTGTCTTTAAGAACCCTGATTTTTACATATGCGTCATGACTCATGAACACATATTACATGATCTTCGTGGAACAACTTTCTTCACCTACAATCGCGTTAGATACACATGTATATATTTATGTAAATTATGGGTTATGTAATCATAACTTGTTTATGCAATAAAACCAAAGAAAAAACAATTAGTAACATATTGAAAAGTCTGAACACGTTAGCCTGATCTCGATTGGTTACTGGAAGTGTACTCTGCAGACGAGGTAATCAAGCTATGGTTAGGATAGAAGCTTCGTGGGTGTTTAGTTTTTTCGTCTTTGTTGAGTTTTTTGGTAAAATTGGCCAAACTTGTCCGGTTTAGGCTAATCTTTTACGTCTCGGTTTGCTCTATGTCAACGACTTGATGTAATACTTTTGTGTTAAGTAATGAATCTCAGTTTCGGAAAAAAAAACCACAAATTGATATTTAACGAAAAAGGAAACTAAAATAGATATTGTACTTTGACAAAAAAAAAAAGTAGATATTGTTTACTTTCTTTTCTTCTATAGGAAAATATAGAAAATTATTATGAGAAACTGCCAAAACAAGTGAGACGAGAGGAGGGTGAAAGCATCCAATTGGGCCACTCACACAAAACACACATAGCATATTAGCTCGGACAACAATCATAAATCAATTACAGCCACAATATATATATATATATATATAATTAAAATCATTACTATTTTAAAAAGAAACTATCAACCCATATAAGATCACATTATATTGAAACTTGAAAGTATTTATTATTGATTAATTTAGAGATTTTTTTGGATAATTGGATGACAAGTTCCATCATAAATTAATTTCAATCACAAAAAATTTTATTTTTTAAATTTTTATTCACAATTGCATTTGGCCTTTACTCTATTGACATGCGGTAAATTCACTAAAAGCAGACGCACTTGTACATCCAGAGATCGAGTCCCACTACCTATATTATGTAGGAATTTGGCTAATGTGTCGGCCAATTGTGCCCTAATGTTGACAAAAAAATATATTTTGGGTCTGATTGGTAATGACTTTGGTTGCTCTAGAAAACAAAAATCTTATAAAAGCAACTAATCATGCTCTAAATTTATTTTTGGCTCTTATTGCTCTAGAAAACAATTTTTTATTTATGAAATGTTTTTGGCTATAAAAAATCAAATTTCTAAAGCCAAAATTTATGAGCTTTACAAAAATAAAATCCTATAATAAAAATATTTACAGCCAAAAAACCTACAACAAAAAAAATTTACAACCAAAAAAGCTATAACTTAAATCCTACCACAAAAAATGTCAAACCTACATCTCTCACCAACCAGGCCCTTATTCACAATAGAATGGAGTCAAAATGTATACTTCATTAATTGGACATGCAAACCACCATAATATGAAGAACTCATCGATTAATTTAAAGATTGAAAGAATTTATATGAATTGATCACAAGAAGGCGCAACCTCACGTGATACCAAGATTTAAAATTTAAGTTATGAATCAAACCTTATGAAAAACAAATCTTGCATGCATTATTGTACTCTCTAAAAATAGAATATTTAAAGTTAAATTGATAGAACAGACAAATGACATTAGGATACAGAGAGACGTACACGGAGTCACGGACTGTGGATCTAAAGCCACCCACAAGAATTTACGATAAGGTACTCGTAAAAGAGAACCATCACCAACCATTTCACGTCTCGTCGTTGGGCCGTTAATGGGCCTCTCGTTTCATATACCCGTTTTGTTTTCTTTCTCCGTGCCGTTAGGAGCTATAAAGTTCCGGTAATCTTTTCACTATCGGCGATAATGGAATTATTCGCATTGGTCGTCAAGGTCGCCGGTCTTTTGGCCACTATCACTGTTGGAGCTAACGCATTTTCTTACTCTCGTTACCATCGCCAGAATCTCAGAAAGTTTCGTTCTCCAATTGACGAATCTAAAGAAGTTCTCGCCGATTTCAATTCAATTGGTAAGGCTCTTTCATCTTCTCCGACTGTGATTCTTATTACTGTTCAATCCTTTGTGGCTGAGCTGAGAGTGAGTTATGTATGTCACCTTACTTCTACTTTTGTTGGAAACGATTTTTCCATTGATGTAACTTTACATATTTCTTTCTTTTTTTTGGGGTTAAATGATTTTTTCCGTTCTGTATTCTTTCGGAATCAGAATGTTGACAAGCACTTTCAAACTCCTTTAGGAATTGTAAATAAACAACTTCATTAGTTTTTATCAGCATAATTGTGATGGAATTGCTATAAGCATGTTTGTTTCAGAACAAAAGGAGGGCAAATTCTTCTTTGGGTTGGCTACTGCACCTGCTCATGCAGAGGACGATCTCAATGATGCTTGGATCCAGTTTGCAAAAGAAACACCATGTTCAGCAGAAGATACAGCAGCCGCGTCAGGTTCAGAGGCTGCTGATAAAAAATCAAAGAGGAAGAAGGTCAAGCTTGCTGTGGGTGCTATAACGAAAGGTTTGGAGAAGAACACACATGAATGTGAAGATAAGACTGTAGGCGATAAGCCACCCACTAAAAATGTAGCTGCCTGGCATAATGCTCCTCACGCGTAAGATTCATATATGCTTTTATCTTAGAAATTATCACCTAGCTGTGCGTTTCTAATGTCAACTGCACCATGCATGTAGTGTAGAAATTAGTATTGACAGATCAAAATGATGTTTTTCCTCGACTTGTTACAGGGAAGACAGACTTAGATTTTGGTCAGATCCTGATAAAGAAGTGAAGCTAGCTAAAGATACTGGCGTTACTGTCTTTAGGATGGGAATTGATTGGTCTAGAATCATGCCAGAAGAGCCCATCAGAGGGGTTAAAGAAGCAGTGAGTCAAGAACTCATAAATCTTGTGTCTGATTATGCTTCTTGTAGAGAAAGCGTCCTTACCTTTTGTGATAACATCATCTAAAGCTCCAATGCATTTTCTTTTATTTTACCTATAGTTTTATTAAAACTTTGTTATTCTATTGCTGTGCTTTGTAGGTTGACTATGAAGCCCTCGAACACTATAAATGGATACTTAATAGAGTTCGTTCAAATGGAATGACAGTGATGCTAACCCTGTTTCACCATTCATTGCCACCGTGGGCTGCTGATTATGGTGGCTGGAAAATGGAGAAGACAGTCGACTACTTTATGGACTTTACCAGGTGACTGTTACCAGGTCACTGTCTCTTTAAATGAGCTTTATGGAGATTATGTTGGTTTTGATCTTCTTTTTATAAGTTGCCAGGGTTGTTGTGGATTCCATGTTCGATTTGGTAGACTCTTGGATACCATTTAATGAACCCCATATCTTCGCTATGCTTACCTACGTGTGTGGATCTTGGCCCGGTAACAACCCTGACTTTCTGGAGATAGCTACAGCTACTTTACCAATGGGTGTATTCCATCGAACCTTACACTGGATGGCTGTTGCTCACTCAAAGGCCTATGACTACATCCACGGGAAAATGTTAGTTTTTCCTCCTTTTAAATTATCATATGAATTTCTCTCACTAGCACGTTTTAATGGTTCCCATCTCGTCTGGCAGTTCCTTGAAAAAACCTTTGGTAGGGGTTGCGCACCACGTCTCCTTTTTGAGACCATATGGTCTCTTTGATATTGGGGCCGTTACTTTTAGTAACTCCCTCACTCTATATCCATTTATTGATAGCATTTGTGAGAAATTGGATTTCATAGGCGTCAACTACTACGGACATGTAAGAGAGCTAAGAGTAAAATATTCTTATAGGTCTTACATTTGTATCAATAATATTGCTTACCTCGTAAGTATTTTGTAATCTGACTCCGGGAAATCAGGAAGCAGTGTGTGGTGTTGGACTAAAGCTTGTAGAGACTGATGAATACAGTGAATCTGGAAGAGGGGTATATCCTGATGGTCTCTATCGGGTGTTGTTGATGTTCCACGAGAGATACAAACACCTGAAAGTTCCGTTTATCGTCTCAGAAAATGGTGTGTCTGATGCAACAGATGTGATCCGTAGGCCTTACCTGATCGAGCATCTCCTTGCCCTATATGCTGCAATGCTAAAGGTTAATGTCCCCTGAAACTCCGTGAACCATCCAAACATTAACTTGCTCAACTATTGGTATTTGGTAGCGTTGTTGTGGTGAGCTGCCCTCCCCTCCAACCCAGTTTTGAGCTTAACTTAAGCATCAAAACCATGCCACAATAACCCTTGGTATTGGCATATTTCTCACTGTGTTTGTGGCTTTATGACAGGGTGTTCCGGTGCTCGGTTACGTATTCTGGACTATTTCCGACAACTGGGAATGGGCTGATGGATATGGTCCAAAATTTGGACTTGTAGCAGTTGACCGATCCGATAATCTTGCCCGAACGCTTAGGCCATCTTACCATCTCTTTTCCAAGGTTTATCATATAACCCCTTGTAGTTACCACACAGTTGAGATCATCATATCTCTGTTCTTCTCAAATGGCTCTTGTGTTTTCTTTCTGCTCTCCAGATAGTTAAAAGCGGACAAGTTACTCGTAAAGATCGGTCTCTGGCATGGAATGAACTCCAAAAAGCTGCCAAAGCAGGAAAAATACGGCCATTCTATCGATCTGTTGATAAACGTGGTCTAATGTACGCAGGTTGGTTACAGCTTCCACCTCAGAGATTTTCTTTTTTTGGTTTAGTAAACTTTTACAGCTTTTGCCTTACAATCTTACTTCCGTGGCTTTGTTTGTTTATTTCTTTTTTGAAAGATGGCCTTGACGAGCCTCAAGGGAGACCGATTGTTGACCGTGACTGGCGGTTTGGTCACTACCAAGTAGATGGTCTTCAAGACCCTCTGAGCCGTGCGGCTCGAACTCTTCTCATATGGCCACTCATCATGAGAAAGAGGGTCAAAAAAGTTTCGATCAAACATACTGATGATGCTGGTCTCGTTCTACATCCCGTTTATGCCTCACCTTTAGAAGAGTAGAACTTTGTTACCTAAAAAAAGACTATACATTTCCCTGTATAATTTGTTAAACCTTTGGCGCAATATTAGACAGATTCACCGTTGTGTTGTTATATTTAAATAAATACAAAACGGCGTTGTTTTAGTGTATGACTTAAGGTCACGCTCTATTTTCTATCTAGTTATAGGGTCTTTGACTAACGAATCGACTGTTTAATTGGCCCAATAAAGGAAAATTGGGCTTAAGTGGTACTAGGCCCACTTAACTATCCCGTGTTTTATAAACTTAAACGACTAGAAGACTTGAACTCCAAGGTAGTCATAAGATCATAAGATCAACGGCTGTTAACAAAAGCACAAAAAAAGCTTCGCAATGTGAGCCGTTGGATTAAATAAAACGAGCATGACTTCGGATTGTTTCCACATTTTGTGAGTTTGTTGATGAATTTTTATCAGATAAAAAAATAAAATAGCCGTGTTCGTATATTCACACTCAGACTCCGGGTCTATATGTAACATACGATTCCCTTCATTTTTATTTTGCTTCACATATGCACATTTTTATCTTTGTCTAACTCATTCTCATCTTTCTAGAATATTCCACTTCTCCTTTGCACGAATTACTTTCTTCACATGACGAGCGATCAATTTTGGCGTGGCGGTGACCACGTTGAGGTGATACGAAGTGTTTCTGGTGCGGCGGTTTACTTTCCGGCGACTGTTGTTAACAAGCCTTCTGTGAGAAAGAAACTCATTTGGGTTGAACATGTAGCCGTAACTGTTGGAAGTTCCGCTCGTATGAAGGAGTACGTTCTTCCCACGCGCCTCCGTCCTTCTCCGCCGCTTGAAATCAACAGATGGTTTAAAGCTGGCGATGAGGTTGACGTCTTTAGAGACTGCGAAGGTTGTTGGGTTAGAGGCAATGTGACGACTGTTCTTGAATATTCGAAGTACATTGTGGAGTTTAATGGGGAAAATCGTCCAAAAACAGAAGTTGATCACTACAATGTGAGACTTCATCGTGAGTGGGAAGATGGCAAATGGGTTCCCTCTCTTCTCCAACAGGTAAATTTCCACTAAATTCTCTCTGCGTTTGTTCTAATTTTGCTAAATTTCAGTGGTTATTTGTGGAAAGTTTTTACCACATTAGGGTTTCTAGATACATTCTTTTTTTGGCTTTTTGATGACGAAATTTTTCGATGATTTGGAATGGGGTTGGAGTACATTAGGGTTCAAGACTTAGTTTTAAGGTTCCTAATTTACAATCAATTGTAGTGACGATATATTGGGCAATAGAGTTAGAGGATTTGTTGCGATTTGACTTAACTATTCACATTACTTTTTTTACAGAGTAATATCCTGGAATCGACTCCCAAATGTAAGAAACTAAAGATAAAATTGAGAAGAAAAGATGAATATGAGGAGGGAGATCTCGTGGAAGTCAGAAGTGAAGAAAAAGCTTATAAGGGTTCTTGGTATTGTGCACGTATATGTTGTTCATTAGGTGACGATAAGTACATCGTTGAACACGTGAAGTTTAGTAGAGATGATGGTGAGTCGATATCTCTGAAAGATGTGGTAGAAGCGCAAAACGTTAGACCAGTTCCTCCTCCAGAACTTCCCACGATTGTCTGTTATGAACCAGGGGATGAAGTTGATGTCTGGTTCAACAAACGGTGGTGGATCTGTAGGATTTCAAAAGTTCTCGAAATGGGTCGGAAGTATTTAGTTTATTTGGTCACCACTGGTGAAGAACCGATAGTTTTACATTCCAACTTGAGGCCTCACAAAGACTGGATTAATGGAAAATGGACTAATCCTTTCAAGGTATGGTTACATATGTTGTTACTCATCCATTTCAAGTTTAGTATGTATTAAGCTCAGTTACTGATTCATTGCTTGTTGAAATCTTTTTAATGTATAGGAAGAATGCTACAAATCTCCACTCAAGGTGCCGAAATCGTGTGAGAGAGTAGAGAAGGTGTTCAACCAAGGAATGATAAAATGCAGAAGAAGAGATGAGTATGAGAAGGGAGCTCTTGTGGAAGAATGCAACAAACCTCCACTCAAGAAACTGAAATCATGCGACAGAGCAGAGAAGAAGTTCAACGATGGAATGATGGTGGAAGTTAGAAGCTATGAACAAGGTTACGAAGGTTCATGGTTCTCTGCAAAGATCGTAAGTTACTTAGGAGAAAACAGATACACGGTGGAATATCAAACACTGGTAACTGACAATGAAAGAGAGTTGTTGAAGGAAGAAGCAAAAGAATCAGATATAAGACCAATTCCTCCTCCACTACTTCAAAAGAGATATAAGCTGTATGAAGCTGTGGATGCTTGGTATAACGAAGGATGGTGGTCTGGTCGAGTTTATAAGATCATAGACAATTGGATGCGATATGGTGTCTACTTCAAGACTAGTGATGAGAGATTGCATTTTGCCTACAACGAGCTAAGGCCTTGTCAGGTGTGGATAAATGGAAAATGGAGTCGTGCCTAAAAGTGAGAAGAAGTTGACTAACAGTCGGTGATTAACAGGATAATTAACGTGACTATATATCTGTGTTGTCAAGATTTTTTGTAATTATAAATTAGACTTATAGTGTTATGGGGTTGGTTTGGTTAATGTCGACTAATGGAATATGTTTTTGTTTAACCAAAACGCATAGTTTGACAATAATTAAGATTTTTGTTGGCCAAGCTTAAACTCTCTTTTTCAACCAGAAGGTTTGGCTTAAGCCCTCCATATTTTATTCAATGAGAAATAGAAAAAAAAACAATAGCGGTAAAAAAAGGGAAAACAACAATACAATATCGTTAAGCCCTAAACCCTTGGTGTTCATTTGCGACGCCGCGTTCTTTCTCTTCCGCTCTCATAACTTAATTCTTCGAATTTATTTCCGAGGGACAATCTCCCAAAGAGCGAGCATGAGTTCTTCAATAGTGTCGCAGTTACAGGCCCTCAAGTCGGTGTTACAAGTCGATACAGAGCAATCGAAGAGGCCCTACACACGCCCTTCGATTCTCTTCAGTCCTAAAGAAGCAGCGGATTTCGATATCGAGTCAATTTATGAACTCGGGCTCAAAGGTCTGTTCTAGGGTTTTAATTTTTAATTTCTGTGAATAAGTTTAATGATAATTTGATTCTCATCCTTGTTTTGTGTTTTTGTTAATTCAGGTCTAGAAGTACTTGGAAACAAAGATGAGAGGTTTAAGAATTACATAAATGATTTGTTTAGTCATAAAAGTAGAGAAATTGATAGGGAATTGCTGGGGAAAGAAGAAAATACTCGGATTGATGCATTAATCAGTTCGTATTTACGCTTACTCTCTGGCTATCTTCAATTTCGTGCTTCCTTGGAGACGCTTGAGTATCTCATTCGAAGATACAAGTATGTGTTTACTTAATACTGTTGGCTATGTATATATGTCTTTCTTCGTTCATCACGTTGTCCTAACTGCTCCGTTTTGCAGGATTCATATATACAACTTAGAAGATTTGGTTTTGTGTGCTTTGCCATACCACGATACACATGCTTTTGTCCGCATTGTTCAGCTACTTTCAACCGGGTGAACATAATTCTCCGATTTACTTTTGACGTTCAAATCGTATTGTTAACCAAAATTGATTTGTAAACCTTGGTTCTTATGTTGGATCACAGCAATAGCAAGTGGACGTTTCTTGATGGTGTTAAAAATTCAGGGGCTCCACCTCCTAGATCGGTTATCGTTCAGCAATGTATACGTGATATGCAAGTTTTGGAAGCCTTGTGTGACTATGTAAGCGGCTGCAAATCATTACTTCCTAAAGTGTTTTTTTGAAGTGCTATCTAAGACCGAGCATCTTTTTACCTGGTTATGTTGTAGGCATCTCGTACTAAGAAGCATCAGCCTTCAAAACCTGTGGTTGGCTTCACCACCGCAGTTGTTGTCGGGGTGCTCGGCTCAGTTCCAACTGTTGATGGAGATATTGTACAGAGAATTTTGCCATTTGTGGACTCTGGTCTTCAATCTGGTGTGAAAGGATGTCTAGATCAACAGGTTTTTGTGAAGCGGATTTTGCCAAATTTTGTACTCTAGTTTTTTTATTCAGTTAATGTGAACTTTTCTGACGTTTTTTTTATGTTTCAAGGCTGGAGCGTTGATGGTTGTTGGCATGTTGGCAAACAGAGCCATACTAAATAGTAATCTCATCAAGCGCTTTATGAGGTCCATCATCGACATTGCTCGTGAACATGCCAAAGAATCTTCTGATCCGCATTCGCTTCGACTGTCATTTATGGCATTGATCAATTTTGTTCAGGTACGGTAACTTTCTGTTATTATGAACCTCTTGTATTGTTTTTTTAATATAACGAACAGATAAACTTCTAATTGTGGGGTGAAAGATAATTTCTATTGCTCACCGAGAAATCTGCTTATAACTGGTTGATTGATCTTTTTGAACTAATGGTTTTTCTTAATCAACTACAGCTGCAATCCGTGGACTTGATCCCAAAGAAAGCTTTGGATCTTTTAAAGGAAATAAGGTACTTGAATATGAACAGAGTTCTCTCTAAAGCCATTTTTATTGGAACTATTATTAGTATTTTTCCGGTGACGGCTTCCATTTTGTGCAGAGATATTTCTGGTGTTCTTTTGGGCTTGTCAAAAGAGTTTAATATCAAAAGATTCCTGGCAGCGCTATTGGATTCTTTACTTCTTTACAGGTGTATATTTTACACTGTTCTGACATTTTCAGGCAGATGGATCTATTTTGTAATTATTAATGTTTTAATTACTGTTATCTTGTTTGCAGTTCGTCTGATGACCAATGCTGCGAAGTTTTGGCTTCAATAATTGAGACTGTGTCAGTAAAAAATTTGGTTGGTCATTTGATTTCCAAGGTTTTCTCTTTGTGTATGACTCAATGCCAGAAGAACAGTGATTATACATCTTCTACGTCTGGTTAGTTATATGTCAATTGCCCACTTCTGAGTTTTGGGTTACATTTTTGAAAATTCTCTTTCAGATTTCTCTATATGAACACTATCTATTGTAATTAAACTCTAGGGCGCTGGGCCAAGAAAATTCTGGTTGTTGTAAGCAAGAAGTATCCTGCTGAACTACGCACAGCGGTTCATAAATTTCTAGAGGTCTGTCTGTCCAACTCTTGACGACTTGTTTTCCTTTGTGGTTGTTATGTTGACTTATGAGTTATCAAATTCTTGTTTCAGGATACGGAAGTTCAGTCGAAAAAGGAGGATTTAAAGCTAACGATGTTGTCTTGCATGCTGGATGGGAATTCAGACATGTCCCACCCGTTTGTGGATTCAAAATTGTGGTTCCGGCTCCACCATCCCAGGGTACTGTAAACTCTAATCTTAGTCTGTTAGTTATGTGAAGAAAATTTGTAATACTTTTTGCACAAGACTGAGGAGTTGTTATGAATCATAGGCCGCTGTACGTTGTGCCGCTCTTTCTAGTCTTAATGGTGTTCTCAAGGCTGATAGCTCTAAAGAAGAGGTATGTGTGGGGTAGTCATTCCGAATATTATGTGACTCTTTACTATGCATTCTGGTCATCTGACCATACTCTGATTTCTTTGCTACTGTCCATCCAGAACCTTGTCACAATTCAGGATGCTATACTGCGCCAGATTTGGGATGATGATTTGGCTGTTGTTAAGGCTGCCCTGTCTTTTGATAAGTTGCCAAATATCATAACATCTTCTGGTCTTCTGGATGCTTTGCTTCATGTAGTGAAACGATGTATTGGCATTCTCCTAACAGGTGATTGAATTTGCTCTTTTCTATTTTAACTTTGTTCAGTATTGTCAAAGCCTTGTTGACGTATTAAAAGTGATGATCTTCAGTGTATCATCTGATATATCATTTCTGCTAGTAGTAATATTTTTGTCAGATGCAATACTATGCAGCTGTTATCCGGATATTTTAGTGTGCTAACATTGTTCAGACATGTTCTTAGGCTGGCTGCACTGTCTTTTTGTGATATATTAAATTCCTTCTTTGTCCAGCACTGATGCACTGTTTTATTTATAGGCCCTTGAGCTGCTCAGGCCATAGTCGTCTTGCTTTTCTTATTATGAACTCTTTTCTTAAATGTTATTAATATTCTAAACACCTGAATGGGTTTTAGGAAATGCCTGAATGAAAACTATGTATAATGTTCTCATCCAGTTTCTTTAATATCTGTCATCTGATGCAGATTTAATTTTCTTTGAGAGTGCAAACTTCTAACCTGTTCAATCGATTTATATGGAAACATTTATTCTTGTTGCAGGAGTATCACATAATACTCAACTGGCAATTGATGTTGTTGCTTTGTCTCTTAAAATTGCTGTCTCAAGCTTCTGTAATGAAGCAGACTCTACTGAGAAAGTAACCTCTGCAATGTTCCCATTTCTCTTAATTCAGCCGAAGGTTCTTTCTGGTTCTCTTCATTTTAAAACAGCTATGTCAATATTCTTTATTACATTTGCTAATTCCTGTAATTATGTCTTGGAATAGACGTGGAGTTTAAATTTACAAGTGTTAAAACTGGGGAGGGATGTTAACTGGCCACTCTTCAAGAATCTTTCTGCTGATGATAGAATGGTAAATATGACTTCACGATTTTCCATATCCTTCACACTCCAAGTCATAATCCTGAACTTTTATGTGGTTGTTGAACATTGTCATATATTCTAAAAAACTCTGTTGCAGAAAAAGCTCCCAGATATCATGTCTGCAAACTTGTCTTCGATTAGCATGGATATTATAATCAATTTGGGGGAAGCACTTTCCTTGGATCCTGATGAGCGTAGGATTGAGCTTATTGAGAGTGCGTGCAACTTTCAGCTCTCTGAAGTTTTAGAAACATGCAGCAATGTCAAATTGACAGAACAGGAACGTAACAAGTTGCAGGTTCGTCATGACTTTACTGTTTTTGGTGAAAACAAATCCAGTTCTCTTCAGTAATAAACTCTTTTGTCTTCATATACTTGGTAAACTATTTTTCATTGTTTTTGAGATTTTTTAAGTACTCTTAATAACTTGTGATTTCTTATCTCATATCAGAAGGGACTTCTGATCCGTGAAAGTTTGTCCGCATTGAACATGGATATTATTAACGGAATGGTGGAATCATTTATGATGCACCCTGGTGATTACATTCAGTGGTTTAGTGTCAGTTGCCGAGATTTCACCTGGTCAAAGACATTGTTCTATATGGTCTTTATGCATTCACTGCAGAAGATAAATTATTCATCTGGTAAGGTTCTGTCCGTATTTAAGTGTTAACTATACATGCTGATGATCATGTGATGCTGATGGCTGTGTTATCTTTTGATTTAGACCCTAGTCAATTTTTGGATCTTTTCGAACTCTGCTTTCCTGTTTTGAAGACTGAGTGGGAAGAACATGACATTGAAGTTGATGTTTCTTTGAAAGAGGTATAGTGTTCTACTTGCTTGTGGATATGGGTATTTTCATTTTAAGGTTGTTTCTTATTTTATCTTGCACGTCACTTAAGTATTTTATTGTATTGTTTTGCAGCTGTCGAAAAGCAACTGCCAAGAACTCTTGTATCAACTTGTTGATACCTCTGATTTCAGTGCTCTGAATTCAAAGCTTCTGATCTGCCTGTTTTGGAAGTTAGGCGAGTCATTCATCAAACTTGAACCGGCCCATGTTTCCTCGGTGGGTGATGCTCAAAATGATCTGCTTAATATTTGGTTCTATTGAAATTTTCTGCCCAACAGCAATGCTCACAACTGTATGCTACTTCTCCTTTGTCTAGGTTTTTAGCAAAAGGTTGTGTAGCGGTCTTGAGGACTTGTTTTTCTTTTTCGCAACAACTCGGTCACAGCATGTTTTCAAGGAACACCTTCATTACCGTGTGAGAGAAGCCAAAGTCTGTCCTGTTTCGTTTCTATCCGGACTGATATCACGAGAAGGTTTGCATGAATGGCTATATTTCCTTTAGTTGTTTAATGATGTTATAAACTACTTAAGCATCTCCGATTTCCAGATTAGTTTTTCTAGCATTCTTGGGGTTTGAGTGTAGTTGATATTTCTTTTGTCTGTTTTATGCCTTCGGATACTTGAAGGACTCATAGATTCTACTTTCTGGCAATTGTTTCTGTCTTAACCCGTTTCCTTTTTTTGCTGCGGTTTTCCTTCTTGTAGATGTTCCTCCTGTGGTCCAAATTCAAAGTCTCAAATGTTTTCTGTATCTGTGCTCTTGCGGGAATAGTGAATGGTTGATTGAAATATTCTCAAGTTTTCCTGTACTTTTGGTTCCCATGCCGAGTGATAATCAGGTGACACCAGAATTTTTTTTTGTTTGCTTTTTGATGGTTTTACTTTTTACATTATCTTCGTTTTCGTTAAATCCGTTATGATCTTGGTACTTTCACTCTGTAGGACCTTAAAGTAGCTGCCATGAATTGTATTGAGGCGCTCCTCAACCTACGGTGTCGTGTGGACTCTAGCAAAAAAAATGGTAAGCTTAGTTTGGTATGAGGTTTTCATGTTTCCTTCTCACATATGTTTAATTACCTTTCTGGAATTTGAAACCAGGGAGTGCTGCAATCTGTAGTAGTTCTTTTGATGAACTTTTGGGAATGATTGTGCAACAAAGGAGGCTTATATTATCGGACAATAAGTTTCTCCCATCGTACTTGACATCGTTGCTCAGTTCAACACCTAATGACCTTCTTGTGCCAGTTGACCTGCAAAAAAGGTACTGAGCTGTATTTCTCGTACTAAGTCTAAAACTACACCTAGTAAATTTTTGCCTCGAAATAGTTGTCTTATGACACGTACTACTTTTGACTGTCTCCACCACGATAGAAAGTGAAAAAGAAAATGGTAGATAGTAATAATACATAACTGCGATTATAGAACTTAGATCTGATTGAAGGAGCGATTTAATGCATATTCTGGCTTTTTTGGAGTTCTAGTAATCCATTTACTCCATGCGTAGATGTTCTCTTCTCATTCTCTACGTTGTCTCTTCCTTATTTTCAATTTAGGTTTGATCATCCCACAAAAGATAAGATTCTTCGGTCCATATTATTCTGTGCACAAGAGCTACCTGCTTTTGGGAAGGTGTGATTCCTCTACCATTCTTGTATCTGTTTTGGGTTTCATGTTTTTTGCTTTTGAAGGTTATGTACCAATGGTTTGTGACACTAACATTTAACAAATATTTAAAACTTAATTTATTTCTTCCACAGCTAAGAGTCCTATCGTTGTTAAAAGATCTGGGCAGCAAGCTTCTGAGTGATGAAAATGTTAAGTTACTGTCTCAACTTCTAGAAAAACGTAGTCAGTACTACTTTAAACTGGATAAAACTTCCCAGCCAATATCAAACACTGAGGTCAATTTATTGTGCCTTCTTCTGGAGGTAAATTCATTTTTCTCTATGACTGTCAGAGGAAAACTTCCCTACTGCCTTGCACTGCAGTTTAACAAAGTTTCCCTTTGTTTTTCTCGCATTGTGTCAGTGCTCCATGATGCGTTCAGCATCATCTAAAGGGCAGTCTCTTGATGATCTTATACTGAGCACATTGAAAGTAAGCATAATTCAGTATCTGATGTTTTCCTGTGTTACTTGGAGACTTTCGTTTGAGTCACAGACGTTACTTTTGCAGATGGATTGTATGGCATCAGAACACCCTGCTGTTATCTCCCCTTGTCTTACTATTTTGGAGAAGCTAAGCAACCAATTTTATGTTGAACTGAAGACTGAGGTTCAGGTCAGTTTTAATGGCGTAATGTGGTATAAATACTATATTATTCTATACTGGATACTCTTTATATATATCAGGATCGTTTTCAGAATAAATTTTCTTTTCTGGATCAGACTCGTTTCTTCCATAGCATTGTGTCTATGTTTCGAAGTGCAAATGGCAGTATACAAAATGGTGCTAAAGAAGCTGTCTTACGCCTGAAGGTGTGTTCACTTTCTATCTATTCCTCAGATTCTACCTTGCCTTGTGATTTTTTTCAGAGTCCTTGCTGATGGATAATGATCATCTATTTCTTCAAAGAGTTTCTGCCTGTTGTATTCTCCTTTAATTACTTGGTCATGCAATTGCAGATATCTTCTTCAACGGTTGTCCATGCCCTTGATCATATCACTCAGCAGGGCACTCTTGTCATTGGTTCTTTGAGCAAGAAGAAGAAACAGAAGAAAAATTCAAAGGCATGTCCACAAGAAGACGTAAATAGACAGGAAGCTCTAAGCGGGGAAAAGGCTCTGTCTTTCATTGCCTCGTTACTTGACATGCTGCTACTAAAGAAAGATTTAGCTCACAGGTCTCTTGAAGTTCAATTTGCTTATATTGGCACATGACATTGTAAATTTCAATCATCTGAGACTTTTTTACTGCTCAACTGATATTTTAATATTTATGTGTTTTTTTGCTTAGGGAGTCTCTTGTAGGGCCCTTGTTTAAGCTCCTAGAAAGATCCATGTCTAAAGATTGGGTAAAAATTGCTCTTTCCGTTGAGGAAGCCTCAGTCCAACCTCCTCAGGATTTTCATGAAACAACTCCTACCTCTATTTCTTCCATCCAACAGACTGTGCTCTTAATCCTGAAAGATATTTTTGATTCTCTGAATATGGATCCTTTGAAGGTATATGTTGTATTTTATTGTAGTTGATTAACCATATCGTTGCGTGTTTTCGTCTTTTAATTCTCTTCTGATGGCAGGCTGGCATTGCAAATGAAATCAGTGTTGAAATGCTGGTTGAGTTGGCTCATTCATCAAATGATGGAGTCACTCGGAACCATATCTTCTCCCTGTTCACTGCAATTGTTAAATTTGTCCCAGATAAAGTTTTAGACCATATTATCAACATACTTACCCTAGTTGGTGAATCAACAGTGACACAGGTTTGTTAAATTTCATTTTTCCCATAGACTCTTCAGAACCCTGGGTCTTCCCTGACAGCTGATTCATTTTTATTTATTTGTAGATTGATAGCCACTCGAAGTCTATCTTCGAGGAATTTATATCAGTTGTCATTCCATTTTGGCTGTCTAAGACTAAGAGTGAAGAGCAGTTGCTGCAGGTAATTATTTTTCCTTAATGTTGTACCTTAAATGAAAATAATTTGTGGATTGATATTTATATCTTGAATTTGATTTTCAGATTTTTGTGAAAGTGTTGCCCGATATTGTTGAGCACAGAAGGCGTTCGATTGTAGCTTACTTGCTGGGGTAATGTTTAGATAGTAAAATTCTAATTGGGATTTTGTGTTTTTTATCTGAAAATACTATTGACTTTTGTACGTTATTGTAGAGTTATTGGTGAACAACATGGCTTGCCGTCTTTGCTTGTCCTCTTATTCCAGTCTTTGATTTCAAGGAAAGAGTCAGCTTTACTTGATAATGCCCAGCCTTCTGAAAGTTTTGCTTCCATTGTTAAGAGAGAGTGGGAGTATGCTTTTGCTGTAGAAATATGTGGACAATATTCTTCTTCGACATGGCTCTCATCCCTGGTCATGCTTCTTCAAACTATCAGCAAAGACGGTAAACAATGCTTTTCAAAGATGCGGCTTGTCTTAGAATTTATATTCCAGAAGTTGCAAGACCCAGAATTTGCATTTGCATTATCACATGAACCAAGAGATAATGTTTCAGATGGCATCCAGGTAAAGAGCCTCTTCCAAATTGTCTTCCTCCTATGGATTGTTGTTACCAAACCTATCTGTCTACTCCTATGCATGTTATTTTGTGAAATCTGGAACATTTTATTTCTCAGTTTGTCTGCTTTCGTAAATGTCCAGTTTTAGTAAGTACTTTTCTTATTTTTTCAGCAACAAGTACAGGAACTTATGACGGGCTGTATATCCCTCTTGCAAATTGTTGATGGCAAAAAGGAGAATGATGTGACTTCTACAGTTAGAAATGAAATCAGGATGCGTATACATAATGTCTTAATGGCTGTCACGGGGGCCATGGATCTGTCCATATATTTTAGAGTTGTCACTAGCTTGCTTCAGCAGCAGTCGGATCGTAATGGGACGAAAAAGGTATTTGTTATTACCATTTGTTATTTTTAATTTTGCTACTAGGTCTGTATGAGTTAAGATTTCATAGTAATTTCATGGCAAGAGTGAGCAAACATATATCTACCAAATTTCTCTGTGTTTGCCTGGAAGTAATGCTGCCATGGAAATTCCCTTGGAAATGAACAAATCCTTTGAAGTTACATTATTGTTTTAGCTCATTAACTGAATGACTTTATTTTATCCAAACTGTGCAATTATGTGTGAATGCAGGTACTTGCACTTATCAGTGAGAAAGCTAAGGACACATCCTCTCACAAACTGAAACACAAGAGGAGGCTTCCCAATCAAAAAGGAAGAGATCCTTGGTTGAACTTGGATGAGGTTTCTGTTGAATCTTTTGGGAAGATGTGTGGGGAGATAGTCCATCTAATTGATGAGACAGATGATGAGTCAGCTGTTCCAGCTAAGCGAGCTGCCATTTCCACACTGGAAGTTCTGGCTGGCAGGTTTCCGTCTGGTCATCCAATCTTCAGCAAATGCCTTGCATCTATTGCAGAAGGCATCAGTTCAAAGAATTTGGGAGTTTCATCAAGCTGTCTTCGCACAACTGGTGCGCTGATCAATGTTCTTGGACCAAAGGCACTTGTTCAACTTCCTCGCATCATGAAGAATTTGGTAAAACAATTGCGTGATGTATCACCTGCATCTAAGGGTGATGGAAACACAACAGCTGAAGTTCAGTTGCTTCTGCTATCTGTTCTAGTCACTTTGGAAGCAGTAATTGACAAACTTGGAGGTTTTCTAAATCCTCATCTTGGAGATATTATTAAAGTCATGGTGCTACATCCTGAATATGTTTCTGACGGCGACAAGAATCTTAAGTCCAAAGCTAATGCCATTAGGAAGCTCCTAACGGATAAAATACCTGTAAGTTCTTCACATAATTATATAAGTATAAATTTATTTTTTCTTGTCGGTATTGATCTTAATAGTAACCGTTCTTCCAGGTTCGTCTCACTCTTCAACCTCTTCTACGCATATATGATGAGGCTGTAAGTTCTGGGAATGCAAGCTTCGTTATTGCTTTTGATATGTTAGAAAATCTGGTTGTGAAAATGGATAGATCATCTATTGTTAGCAATCATGGTAAGATTTTTGACCAATGCTTAGTTGCCCTTGACATTCGACGTCAAAATCCAGCATCAATTCAAAGCATTGATGATGCTGAGCGGAGTGTAACTAACGCAATGGTTGCTCTCACAAAGAAGCTAACTGAGTCCGAGTTCAGACCTCTCTTTATTAGGAGTATTGATTGGGCAGAGACCGATGTTGTAGATGGGAGTGAAAACAAGAGCATTGATCGAGCTATATCTTTCTATGGTCTGGTGAACAGACTCTCTGAGAGTCACAGGTGAGTAAACAATTTGCTGTGCCCATTGCGCAAGCTTCTAGATAGTTCGGAAATTAACGTCAAAATTTCTTATTGTGGAATGCAGGTCCATCTTTGTACCGTATTTCAAATACGTACTTGATGGTATTGTATCGCATCTCACCGATGGCGAAGCGTCTGTTTCAACCAGGAAGAAAAAGAAAGCCAAACTTCAGGAAACGTCTAACACTGTACCACCAAAAAGCTGGCATCTTAGGTCATTGGTGCTTTCTTCCTTGAAGAATTGTTTTATGCATGATACCGGAAGCTTGAAGTTCCTAGATACAAATAACTTCCAGGTCACTACTAAATTTCTTTTTCAGAGATAAAAGTTTTCTCCTTATTTCATTATGTATAGTCTTTTGATTCAAAAGTCTTCGTTCCACAGGTGCTCCTTAAGCCTATTGTATCACAGCTTGTTGTTGAACCTCCCTCCTTAGTGGAGCATCCACATCTACCATCTGTAGAAGAGTTTGATGACTTACTAGTATCTTGCATTGGTCAAATGGCAGTAGCCTCAGGCTCTGACCTCCTCTGGAAACCGCTGAATCATGAGGTAACAATATAATCATCACGAGACAGCGTATCTTAGCTTGTTCGATAGACTTAAATGTATTATTGACCCATTTTTCACAACAGTGAAATTATTGAGCTGACTTAAAATCATATTTTCCAGGTTCTAATGCAAACAAGGAGTGAGAATCTGCATACAAGGATATTGAGTTTGAGATGTGTGAAACAGATGCTGGATAATCTGAAAGAAGAGTATCTTGTGTTGCTCGCTGAAACCATTCCTTTCTTAGGTGAATTACTCGAAGACGCTGAGTTATCTGTTAGATCTTTGTCTCAAGACATTATCAAACAGATGGAAGTGATGAGTGGTGAAAGTCTGACACAATACCTCTGAAACTCTCAAGTGAGCAACAAAAACGTTGAATCCCAGTTTTGATCTTTTTTGTCTGTGTGGGTAAATAACTAAAATATGAAATACAACTTTCTGAAATTTTGGGTTTTAGTGAGAATGAAGAAGACTTTGAGATCACTATTGTACTGACTTGAGAAAAGAGATCTGTTTCTGTGATGATTAATGTCCCTACTTATTTGCAATTTTGTCATTTTTCTTCAATTTGTTGATTTGCAGCTTTAATAGTTTTGAATTTGAGCAGAGAAAAGGGAGATGAACAATACATCTTTTGCTGTAAATGAAAATACACACCAACTGACAAAACTGTGAAAAGTACACTTGGCTTGGTAAAACTATAGTACGTTCTAATGAATCAATCTTCTATCTCCACGCCACCATCGTCTTCCGTCTCCGTTGTGTTCTCTGCTAGTATCTCTTCTTTAAATAAATCTTCACTCCCCATAAGTTGTTCATATAGCTACCAAATCCAAGATGATATGTTATACATAACATAATGATATGTTATACATAGGCCTGGGCATTTTACCCGAACCCGAAAACCCGAACCGTACCTGACCCAAAATATAGGACCCGAACCCGAACTGGACCCGACGTAAATATCCTATTGGGTCCTACATCTATATACCCGAAAACTTGGACCCGAATCCGAATCGAAATCCGAATAGGTACCCGAAGACCCGAAATATAAATATATTTTTAAAAATTATTATTTATATTAAAAATTTAATAACTTATATATAAATAATTACAACTACTAATCTTAATATATTTGTAATTTAAGATTAAAACAACTAAAATAATCCAAAATATTCAAAAATCTTTAATTAAATTTATGAATTTTAAGTTTATTTTATTAGATTTTAAAATAATTTAAATAGAAATACATGTATCCGAACCGGACCCGAACCGGAATGTTTTTGGGTAAGATATCCGAACCAACCCGGACCCGAAGATACTCGAACGGAACCCGACCCGAAAATTAAAAATACCTGAATGGGTCCTAAGTCCCCAGACCCGAAAAAACCCGAACCGAACCCGACCCGAAACCCGAAATGCCCAGGCCTAGTTATACATAATATAATAAGATTTTAGAGCTATGTTTAGTAAGGAGCTTTTACTAACCTTCACGGCTGATTCCACGATCTCATTATAGTTCAAATTTCCATCTGGAGTAGGCATGGAACTGATTGTCCCTCCAAATTCACCCTGATTCAAATGAAATTTTGAATTAGTGAAGTGACATTATCATGCTCGAAATGTGGAACTCAGGAAGTTATCGAATTTCAATTCCATTCCACACCTTGACTAGCTCTTGCACGTACAGTGTTCTCCAGAGTAAAATAGGTTTTGCTTCAGCAGTATCATTCTCAACTACAGAATCGCTTTGAAGATTCTCGGGAACAGGTAATCCAATGAGAGTAGTCATGGCTGATAAAAGTGCTTTTTTCCCTTGGTCATCGTTGTCACACACAGTTGAAAGATATAAAACATGCCTGCAGCAGCAGATATATGACTCAGAAAACAGTTACACAGAAGCAAA
Source organism: Lepidium africanum (assembly GCA_900406405.1). NCBI lineage: Eukaryota > Viridiplantae > Streptophyta > Magnoliopsida > Brassicales > Brassicaceae > Lepidium > Lepidium africanum. The sequence continues at coordinate 118,066 of OVAX01000056.1, read as the reverse complement.
GCGAAAAGAAACCGAACGAAATTGGAAAGGATCATCTTTGGCTAAATCACAACTTACATGTCAGCAGGACAAACCCCTAAACCACTACCAAGCTGCAGAACGCGAATCGCAGTTAGCTGTTCAGGAAATAAAACTAAGAAAAAAAAACCATTTAGTGTTAGAACTTCAAAACGCAAATACTGATATATGAGTAAGTGAAACGACTAACTAGTGGGGCTACAAAATTTATCTTACATTTAGGTGGATATACGATAAGAGTGTTTGATATATCAGCTTTCACAGAACCTTTAATGACACATATTCCTCTTGCTATTTTCTCTTTATTGCTCAGCGTCTTGGGGATAAGAACCCTAAGGGTTTCTTTTTGCTGATCTGTCAATGACGACAGTGGCTCCAATCCAACAGTAATACATGGATCCACAATCAACCTTTGGCTGAAAACCTCTTGTCCAGAAGCTAGTCTAACGCCTTTGTAATCCCCAGTTTCCTGCAAACATAAAATCAAATAAGAGTCTTTTCGTCAAAGAACAGTTAATACTTATCTTCGGCTAGGACTGTTAACTCACTTGCCTTGTCTAAAAGCAGAGCAAAGATAGGCATTCGGAGAACCTGTGAATACATTGAAAGACCAGGTAAGTAACCAATACAACAGCAGCAACACAGTACACAATGCAGGACATTGCTTAAAAACTTACATAGATACATCCTTTGACAGCAGACCGGCGACAAAATGCTTGTGGAAGTTCTCCTTGTCCATAAATTGGGTATATCAATGCCCCGAGTGCATTAGAAAACCTAAAGTAGATGATAAAAAGGGTTATGAGCTAAATCATAAACAGTATAGCCAATGAGAAAGATGACCACAAATGTATAAGAGTCGAGAAAGGTAGAATGATGAGCGACCTGCCCATAGATTTGATGTATAGAGCCAATCGATCTATGCCCTCTTTCGTCTTGAGTATATGTCTAGAAATTTCCATATTGTCTTGATCATAATCTAGCATCGCAATGGCATACAAGATGATCCTATACAGAAGAAGAGGAAACAATGAAGCAGACATGTGTGCAAACGAAGAGCTGAGACAAACGAAGAAGGAAGCTATACGATTTGATATTCGGTGGCAAACGCATTTTTGCCAAGAAGTCCACAAATGGACTCTCCATGTCTTCCTCCGATATCGTCACTGTTGTCTCGTCACTTTCAGTAGACGAAGCTAAGTGAGTCTGAACAAGCTTGAAGAATTTCATCAACTGATTCTTCTCCAGCAAGGTCAAGCTCTTGTCCTTGAAAATCGCAGCTCTCGAATCCGGCACATTTCTTAGCTCTCCTCTCGAATCCCCAACGAAACTCGCATCGATGCTCTTGAACTCAACGTAATTGTTAGATCCTGATTTCAGCATAAGATTAATGGATTCATCGGCACAAAAGACAACCCGAGGACCACACAAGTCAACGTTAAATCTCCTACAGTGTTCTTCGAGTATATCCGATTCAAAACTCGAAATCTCGACGGATGAATACAATGATCGGTTGGTGAGATACACGGAGATGTAATCATGATCGGTTTCCGGCGTAAGAGGAGGAGATGAAGACGACGGCGGAGATTGAACGGAGTTGGAATTAAGGAAAGAAGTAAGATCAGGAAGAGAAAGGGAGGCGAAGTGAGAGCCGTAGAAGGGGTTAGAATCGAGGTGGAGAACAGAACTACCGGAGGAGGAAGCAGCTGCGGCGATGATAGACTCGGAAACTCCGGTGCCGACGACAATGAGATCGAAGTTAGAAGGATCAATCGGCGGGTAAGGAGGAAGGTCGCGGGATTCGCTCATGGTTGCTCGAACCTATGACTTTTGCTTGATCGATACGAGCAAGAAGATGGTAAGACTACAATTTACTCTTTTTTTTCCAGAGTTACTGTGTGTATGTAAGTATTTCTTTTTTCTTTCGTCATATATATATTATAAAGGAAAGGTGGGAATCATCCGTAACATTTTACAAGAGAGAGTTAAGAGTGCTAATACATCTCACAAAAGTGAAAAGATGATTACACTTAACAATCTTACATTCAAATAGAACCAACAATGGCTTCAGCCTTGGGTGATTGGCTAACTGCATAGAGTAAACATATAGAGTAAAGCCGACTGCAAAGGAAAGTACAGGAAGCAAAACCTAAAAAAGAAGCGACCAAAAGATAATTCGCTGAACCAACGATAAGATATCAAAAAGGCTAAAATGTAAAGAGAAAGCTTAGAAAGGCAAGAACCTGGATCAAACACTAAATCTGATCACATGAACACTATGAACTCCATTAAACTTTCTATGTAACTTGGTAGCGTCGGAGAGTACCAATAGGACCGATAACAGCACCAACAGAAATGAACAATGAGCCCACCGTAAACAAAGAGACAAATAACTTAACAGTCACACCCCAACAAAACCAATCACAGAGATAGAGCAAAACCAGAGACATGGAAAGAGATCCTCGACTACCAATGTGGCGTGAGACGACCCAAAGAGGACCAACCTCTCTTACACACGTGACCCTCGCCGACCCAGATTCAACCATCTATAGACAAAAACCTGGTAACCTCCACGCAAGAGAAGAGAAGAAACTCGATTCCACTGCTTTGTCTATAACCCAAAAGCAAACCTCAATCGAACCTTAGAGATGGGATTGTAGATGACTCAGCAGGAGAACAACATCTAATTGGCAAACAACACAATTGAAACTTAGCTCTAAAGAAAACAATGAGAAGAGAAGGAAACCCAACCGAGAGAAGCACATAGAACTAAGAACCAAACCTTTCAAACAAGCTTAAACTAACACATTAAGCTCCTAAGCCCAAAAACCATCAAAGGTTCACAAACACGAATCAAGGCAGCAATAGGTTCAGTAGAAGAGAGAAATCAGTGGAGTAACTTCGGTGAAGACAACACCACTGGCGAGCCAAAGGCAAATTGGATCTACACCACCACGACGGAACCCTAGTCACAAACACTACTGCTAGCACTGTGAGACTCATCGGAATTAGAAGGAGAACCTAAAGACTAATTCTTAGAGCTTCCTGTCATAGTGTCATGGTGGTCGCCAGAGAAGAAGCTGACGTCAACTTTGATTTGTCGCCTTTTTCTCTTCTCTCGATTTTTTTTCGACGATTCCTCTGTACAGTATAAAACGTGTGTAAGTAAGTAATTACTCTTTTATTTTTTGTACACATTTTATTTTACTTTTTGCAACGGAATTTCAACACTTTATTAATAATCATGATCAAACCCCAAAAAACCAAAGAATATCAGCAACAACAAAAAAACTTAAGTTGCTTATTCATTTCATTCTATAATCGACTGAATCACACCAGCACCAACAAACTTTCCTCCTTTTCTAATAGCAAACCTCATCCCTTGTTCACAAGCAACAGAACAATAAGCTCAACAACAATGTTAGCACGATCACCAGGCATAACCATCTTCGCATCTGTGAGACCCGTCCATTTGGACCAAATTAAGGTATTGACTAATACAGCTCGATAGGCCTAATAAGTAAATAAAACTCTAGGTATACGTGTACATATATACTTAAATCTCCAGGAGAACCTTACAAAACCTTAAAGAGAGGAAACTCTATCCACCATCTGATTTGACCACGTGAAAGAAAAAGGAGAAACGGAGAACAAAAAAGCCTCAGAATTGGACAAAATTTGGTGGTTGGGTTCCTGGCACAATGATTTACGTGTAGCCAAAACCGGAATCAAATTTGGAGTGGTATTTCAAAAGTTGTGATTTTCCCAATGACAGAAATTTGGAGATCGAATCCGTGCAGACCTATATTGAGAAGCAGGTTACCAGAGAACCACAAGGAGCCAGAAAATGATTAACATGCTATTGGACAGCCCTGAGAGTCTACTTTCCAGGTCTGGTGACCAATATGATTTTGGAGGTAAACCGAATCGGTAAATCGACTTGCAGTCCGACGTGATGTTTCTCATCTGTTTTTAGCCTAGGCTAAGGTGAGAGTGTGATTTTGAGGAAATATGATTACATGTTTCTTCTTTGATGCTTCATGATGCATTAGATATAGTGTTTGATGAAATATTTGAGGCCATTTTTGATGATATATTTGATGTGTTGTGATGATAAGTAGTATATAATATTGTGTGCTATATGATATAATGTAATGTGTGGAGGTGAAGCAACGGACCGTGGACGTTCGGTGGTTGTGAATTCTAAGATGAAGTGGCAGACCGTGGATGTTCAGTGGCTTTGGATTCACAGATGAAGTGGCAGACCGTAGACGTTCGGTGGCCATGGATTCAAGGCGGACCGTGGATGTTCGGTGGCCATGGATTCTGTAACGAGGCAGACCGTGAATTTTTGGTGGCCTCAAATAACTTATAAAGTGGATATGTGTATTATGTGATTGTGTTGATTTCTATGCTTATATTGATTGGTGCTAGAATTAGGAATGTGTTGTTGTATTTCGGTGGACAGAGATAATCTCCTCAATGAGTAATTCGTTGCTTACCCCTTATTGTTTCTCTTTTTTTCAGACGTGTTATTAAAGGTTTTAGTTACGAAATATTTTTCAAAAATGTGATTTTTGGCAAGACCAAGGAATAACACGCTATCTCTCAAGGTCGGGAGCGGGGTGTTACAACATCTTCATCTTTATAATGCATAATCTTAGTCATTTTACCAGTAACATCAGTCGTTCTCATGTAGAACTAAGGTATATATCCAGCGATATACGACGAATGTCTTCCACCTTCTTTTTTCTTCAATATATACACAAGAACTTCAAACTTAGTGTGAGGGGTAATGGATCATGGTTTAGCTAAAACCATACCTCTTTGAATATCAGCCTTTTGCATACCTCTAAGCAACAATCCAACATAATCTCCAACCATTACTTCATCAAGAATCTTCTGAAACATTTAAACTCTAGTAACTGTATAATTCCTAGTATCTTTTAAACTCATTAAATCAAAGGTCTCTCCAACTTTAATAGATCCTCTTTTAACACGACCTATAGCTACGGTACCACGATCAGTAATCGAAAACACATCTTCAATCGCTAACAAAAATGGCAATTATGTTTGTCTTGTAGGAATTAGAATGTAAATATCAACAAAATCCATCAATTCATAAATCTTATCTACCTATTTGTTATCACCTCTCTTAACATTAGGATTCTTTGTAAGAGCCTCCACAATTAACAAAACAGAACCATAAATAATCAGAATATCATCACAATTAAACTCTATAAGATGTAAGAAGCTCACGAACCTCAAAGCTCAATAAGCTCTAGAAGCTCAACATCAACATCATCAACTTGATCTTCTTTATTAAGAAAGATGTTGATACCAGGCCTCAATAGCTTAGCCCAATAAGCTCGCCCGGACAGTAACCCGTAACGGGCCATCTAATGGATCGCCATTTAAGCCCAACAATAACAAATGAATTTAAAACGTTAAGTAGTTGGCGGCACCGGAAAGCTCGGTCGTGGAGGATTAACGAAGTTCGAAAGATAAGGTGACATAAGTGGAACCATCAAGGAAAAGGAGAGAAGGATTATAAAAAGAAGAATAGGGCGAAGAAGAGAGGATACACAGAAAATACCCAGAAAAGCTCGAGTGAATTCGTGAGAAATAAAACGAGATATTTGTAGACGATTTGTTGGAACTTTGTAACGTGAATTCGATTAATAAAAATTCTCTCAAATTCTTCCTCCGTTAGTTCGTTAATTTAGCTCATAATCGGATTGATTGACTTAGCATCATCAATTTAGCGCCCACCGTGGGGCCTTCTTTGGAAGGATTAGATCCCATTAGTGACTAACGAGCTAGGATATGAGAGAGCCAGACCTTGATGCTCTAGATCCGTCTGTATCTCGGATTCCTCAAGGGGATTTAATCCCTGACCCAATTCGTAACGAGTCAATCGACTCGGTTATGAATCTCACTACCGCAGAGCAGGACACAATTGTGATGTATCAACGTTAGAACCACCGTATTGTGGATTTGACCAAAAGCGTCACAGCCCTAATGGAACAAAACCGGCAAGCTATGGAGCAAAACCAGGAGCTAATGGCTCAGTTTGATCGCCGAGAACAAGACCTGCGGTAGCAAATCGCTCAACTGTGGTAGACATTACCAAGTGACCTAAATCGAAGGATCTCCTCGGAGTATCCTAAGGACCACACCTCCTTCATCCCCGCCGCGAAATAGGGTAACGTGGTCCGAACCATTGGAGTCAGTTCCCCAAGTATGGAACGCCAGTCCAATGCCCTCGGACAATCTAGGGAAAAATCAACCTTGGGATGTACCGAACCTGAGCTCTGATAGTTCAACCCGGCAGAGGGTGGAATCACAAGCCAGATCCGTAGATCGGACAATCCAAAACGACGAAGAAATTCGTCGATTGAGGCAATAGTTAACCCGTGCAGAAAAATAATTCTCGTTCCTCTGATCGGGAACCGTATCCGGTCCCAATCATCGACGTCCTGGATCAGTCCAGGCAAACGATGCCGATGTCAACGAGCTCCATGAGATGGTGCTCCGTAATCTGGTGGAACAAGACATCATGAAGTCGCAATTGCATAAGGCAACGACATCAGCACCAGAGATAAATAGGGTGATCGAGCAGACGCGTTTTACCCCATCTACTCGAAGGATAACTGATACCTATATTAAAGATGTGGGAAAAATTAAGTTCCCTATCTTTTCTGGACACTCAGATCCGGTCTCGCATCTAAAAACCTTCAGGATGGCAGCTGACCGATCACATCTCGAGGGAGAAGAAAAGGATGCAGGATCTTGCCGATTCTTTTCTGAAAACCTAATTGGGTCAGCAATGGATTGGTTCTCCAGTCTCCCGCCGAATTCGATCAACGGGTACGAACAGCTCGCTGAAGCTTTCTTAAAGCACTACTCGATATTTATCAAGAACAAACTGAACTTCAACACGCTATTAAATGTGGTACAACAAATGTTCGAACCTTTGCGGGAATACATCGCCAGAATTAAAGACATGAAGGCTAAATGTGCCGACGTGTCAGATGAAATGGCTTTGGTGGCGCTTCAACGAGGTATTTGGAAATCCGGTGCATATTGTCTGGATTTGACCGTCTGGCCGCCAAACACCTTGGGTGACGTACTCCACCGAGCTGTCAACTTTTCCATTTGGGAAGAGTCCGTCCAAAAGATTAAGATAAAAACAAACAGAACCCGGCCCTGGAAAGCATTCCTATGTCGTCGGGAATTCCCTCCACCATAAAAAAGTTGGGAAAATCACGGGTAAATTCTGTGAATACCACCAGGCCAAAACACACTTTTTGCAAGAATGCAAGGTCGTGAAATGGCTCAAAAAACAAGGCAAATGGCATGAAGGTGAAAAAGGATTGGAAAAAAAACAATGAAGAAAAGAAACGGGAACGAAGTCCAGAGAAATCGGACAATGATTCTGAGCTCGACAAACCGAAATCACCTAATCCCCAATCACAAAAAACTAGAATTGATAACATTTCTGGAGGATCTAGGCTGTTCCGTGACACGATAAATTCGATAAAGGCCCATCAGAGGAGGGCCGAAGTGCTGGAGAACTCAGCACCGTCTCTAATGCTTAGTCTCGACCATGCAATAACGTTTAAAGAGAGCAAAACTTTATCCCTCGATAAACCCCATGATGACGCTCTCGTTGTTACCCTAGACGTTGGAGGATTCGAACTACATCGCATAATAATGGGATTTAGACAAAATGAGCTCGGAGGAGGAAAAATACCATTAACTGGTTTCGCAGGGGACACCTCGATGTATCTCGAAACCATCTCACTCCCATCATTGCTGAAGGAGTACGCAGAATAGTAAGTTTCGTCGTTGTCGACAAACCAACCCCATACAATGCTATTTTAGGAAGGCCTAGAATCTACTCAATGAAAGCGATAGCATCGACCTACCACCAATGTGTAAAATTCCCAAGGGAAAATGGCGAGATAGGAACCGTTCGAGGTAGTCAGAAGGACGCAAGGCGTTGTTATAGGGAGAACCATCGCCAGTTATAAAAGGAGCCCTTGTAGTAATTAGAGATCGATGAGGTTTCTTCGGCGGAGTCTGATCGAGTACGGGATATATCCGAAGCTAAAAAACCGCATGTCTCACAGGTCGAACCCTTAGTGGCTGACCCGTATGACCCAAGTAAAACAGTGAATATCAGAATCGAATTAGAACCCGATATTCGCGAGGAACTGATTAATTTCCTACGACAAAACACCCAAACCTTCGCTTGGTCAGCGAAGGATATGGCGGGAATTGATCTCTCGGTTACCTCACATGAGCTGAATGTCGACCTGAAATTCAAGCCAGTCAAACAAAAACGACGGAAGCTCGACCCCGAAAGAAGCTGTACGAGACAAGGTAGCAAAACTACTCAAAAATGGGTCGAACCGCGAGGTCAAATACCTAAAGTGGTTGGCAAACCCGGTCGTCGTAGAAAACAAAAACGGGAATTAGAGGACTTGTGTGGACTTCACCGACCTAAACAAGGCCTACCCCAAAGATTGCTACCCGCTACCTCATATTGATTGTTTGGTAGAAGCAACCGCCGGACACGCGCTATTGTCCTTCACGGACTCATTCTCCGGCTATAATCAGATTCTAACGAATCCTGACGATCAAGAAAAAACGGCGTTTATAACAGACGGTGCAACCTATTGCTATAAGGTAATGCTGTTCGGCCCAATAAGCTCGCCTCAATAGTTCGGCCCAATAAGTTCGGCCGAACAGTAACTTGTAATGGGCCATTTAATGGATCGCCATTTAAGCCCAAGAACAACAAAATAATTTAAAAACGTTAAGTAGTTGGCGATACCGGAAAGCTCGGTTGTGGAGGATTAACGAAGTCCGGAAGATAAGGCGAGATAAGTGGAACCATCAAGGAAAAGGAGAAAAGGATTATAAAAAGGAGAATAGGGTGAAGAAGAGAAGATACACAGAAAATACCCTGAAAAGCTCGAGTGAATTCGTGAGAAATAAAACGAGAGATTTGTAGATGATTTGTTGGAACTTTGTAATGTTAATTCGATTAATAAAAATTCTCTCAAATTCTTCCTCCGTTAGTTCGTTAATTTAGCTCGTAATCGGATTGATTGACTTAGCATCATCAAAAGACAACCATATTAGGGACATCAACTTGTTTAGCCAAAGGAATATGTTCTTTAGTCTGAGGCATAGGACCATCAGCTCCAAAAACAACGAGAATAGCACCATCCATTTGAGCAGCTCCAATAATCATGTTCTTGACATAATTAGCATGACCATGACAACCAACGTGAGCATAATGACAATTATCTGTCTCATACTCAAAAGTAGCAGTATTGATTGTGATACCACGAGCTCTTTCTTTAGGAGCTGTGTCAATCTCGTCGTATTTTTTAGCAACATTGTTTCCCATTGAAGCTAAAGCCATGGTTAAAGCAGCGGTTAGAGTGGTTTTCCCATGGTCAACGTGACCAATTGTTCCGATGTTTACATGTGGCTTCTTCCTCTCGAATTTTCCTTTGGAGGCGCGTACGCTGAATGCGCGACGGAGATGACGTTGAAGGGAAGAAGAATAATAGGGATTTGTGGTTGTTGTAATTGAGAGGGAAGTAACTGAAGGGAAGAAAGAAGAAGAGAGACTTAGGGATTTGGGTTTAATGGAAGTGGAAATTAACGGATTAGAGTAGGAATTGAACAGTTTAAAAGGTAGGAAGTAGCGGCAATAGAGGAAATCACCATTGAAATAGAGGAAGAGTTGGGTTTATGGAGAAATTTGGAGAATTTTGTATGCAAGTATGGGATACTATTCAGCGTTTCATTATATCCTCATGGGTTGATAAAAGTTTAATGTACAGTATGTAAGTATTTAGCGTCTCATACTCACGCGCTCATTGTGAGAGTGGTTAAAGTTCAAATGTCGATCCAATTTTCGGGCCTATTATAGGCTTACACAAGGCTGCATATGGGCTTCGTATAGATTATATTTAGCCCATTTTCTGACCCAATTATGTCTTTTGATATTCTATAATTTTAAAATTGAACCCTTTAACGGCCTCACTTTGGACGACTTTGGATTTAGAGATTTGTATCTTCCATTAAGCCAACTGACGATCGTTCACAATTTTCCCATTTACCGCCACGCTCACGATGATATTCTGCTTGAGACACCTAGTCTTATGTTCCTCGGCTATTCTCGTTATATCGCAGATCGTTATGAGATTTAGTTGAACGCCCTTGTAGAAGCTAGACTGGGTATTCGACGGTGGAAGCAACTTGATGAGGACGAGAATTAACGGAGAGTCCAAAGGTTTTTTGACTGAACCCTTTTGGAGAGTCCAAAGGTTTGAACTGCTCTGTTTATATTTAATACTGTTCGCTATAGAAATTGTGTAGATTGTGAAAAAGATTTCTTTCTATTTTGGGTTTATAGAAACTTATTTTTAATTATTATGTGGATTATATAACCATTCTCTAAATCATTCACTCTTACATTTTGATTAGTACCACAACATTGTCATTCTATTGGTATTGCTATATCTAACCATAGCAAACTTTGTCTCAAATTAGGAGAGTGGTAGTATTGCAAGCCCATAAGATCATTTCCAATGGTCTCTCGTTTTGATGAAAATCATCAAAATAAGGTGAGAAATGAGGGAAAATCCTCTCCAATGGTATATCATTTTGAGTGAAAAATAAGTTTTTGAATAGTATTCCCTTTAATTTTAGGGAATACTATTCACCTCTCTCATTTTTATTTGAACTTTTTTCTTTGCAATTTGGCTCTGAATTTTTTATATGTTTATATTTATGTATAAATAAACATAAAAATAATAATTATTCTTTTATATCTTTAAATAACTTAAAGGGTGATTTACTTAAAGAGTTTGTGAAATATTGGTAATTACTTAAAGAGTTCATATTATATTAGAATTCCTCAACTAGTCTCCATATTTTTTTTAAATACCATTGTATCCTTTTAGTATTTGGAAAAAAAATGTTATTACGAAAATGCCATTAATGAAATTTGCCACATCAGCGAATCTGTGATTGCGAAGTCTACCAAACGTAAATCTTCGTAGGTTAGTAGACTTAACTATAAAAATTAGACTTTAAGATGTGAATAGTAGACTTTACGTGATAGTTTGGTAGACTAAAGGTGCGTAAGTAATTGAAATTTAAAAACTCCTTAGTAGACTTTAATTCCACGTTTAATAGACTTTACGTATCATACTAGTAGACTTTAAGCAACTGAACATATCATGCATGTTAGACTTTGAAATGTTGATTATAGGGTCTAATTACCAAGTGTAGTAGACTTTGTTACCATGTATAGTAGACTTTGACTGCCTTCATAATAGACTTTGTGTATGTTAACTGAGCATGAGTAGTAGACTTTAAGTAAATTATTGTTGGACGAATTTAGCAGGTGTATTAGACTTTGTTTTAATGTTTAATAGACTTTACTGGCCTGCATAGCAGACTTTATGAACGCTAAATGACCACGCATAGTAAACTTTAATCCAGTGAATTTAGGTGTTAAAGGACCACGCATAGTAGACTTTGTTGCGACGTTTAGCAGACTTTGACAGCCTTCATGACAGACTTTGTGAACGTTAACAAACCATGCATAGTAGACTTTAATCCAGCGAATTTAGGGCGTAAATACCTAGTGTATTAGACTTTGTTTCGTAGTGTAGTAGACTTTGTCGTCCTTCATAATAGACTTTGTGTATGTTAACTGACCACGCTTAGTAGACTTTAAGTCATCAAAAGTTGGACGAATTTACCAGGTGTATTAGACTTTGCTCTTACGTTATGCAGACTTTGACAACCTTCATAACAGACTTTGTGAACGTTAAGTGTCCACGCATAGTAGAATTTAATCAAGCGAATTTAGGGCGTAAATACCTAGTGTATTAGACTTTGTTTCGAAGTGTAGTAGACTTTGTCGTCCTTCATAATAGACTTTGGGTATGTTAACTGACCACGCTTAGTAAACTTTAAGTCATGGAATGTTGGACGAATTTACCAGGTGTATTAGACTTTGCTTTTACGTTAAGCAGACTTTGACAATCTTCATGACAGACTTTGTGAACGTTAACTAACAACACATAGTAGACTTTAATCCAGCGTATTTAGGGCGTAATTACCTAGTGTATTAGACTTTAATTCACCGAAAGATGAACGAATTTACCAGGCTTGTTAGACTTTGTCTTGACGTGTAATGACTTTGACGGCCATCATAACAGACTTTGTGAACGTTAACTGGCCACGCATAATAGGCTTTAACACATCAAATGCTGGACAAATTTACCAGGCTTATTAAACTTTGTCATGATGTGTATTAGACTTTGACGACCTTTATAACAGACTTTGTGAATGTTAACCGACCACGCCTAGTAGACTTTATTTCATCAAATGTTGGACGTAATTACCAGGATTATTAACTTTATCTCGACGTGTAATAGACTTTGATGGCCTTCATAACAGACTTTGTGCATGTTAACTGACCATGCCTGGTAAACTTTAAGTGAATTGTATTATGGACGTAAGTACCAAGCATAGTAGACTTGCAGTATATCTAACAAAGTCTACCACGCAAATGAAGTCCATCAGCATAGTTTACCAAGGTACAAAATGCATATCTAATAAAGTCTACCACGCTACATGAAGTCAATCAGCATTTTCTATAGGTACATGAAGCATATCTAACAAACTCTACCAAGCTACACGAAGTCAATAAGCATATCTAACAAACTCTACCAAGCTACACGAAGCATATCTAACAAACTCTACCAAGCTACACGAAGTCAATCAGCATAGTCTGCCAAGGTACATGTAGAATAGTCAACAAAGACACGCAGTCAATCACTATAGTCTAGCAAGGTATATGATGCATATCTAACAAAGTCTACCAAGCTACACGAAGTCAATCAGCATAGTCTACCAAGGTACATGAAGCATACCCTACAAAGTCTACCAAACAACACGAAGTCAATCAACATAGTCTACCAAGTCTACCAAATAACACGAAGTCAATCAGAAAAAAGAAAGTTATTTTTTTTTCAGTTTTTTTTTTGAGTGGTAATCTTGTAATAAAATGAAAAAGCCTTAGGTTTTTATGACTTTTCAATTTTAACTTCAAAAATGAAAAATACCACACATTCTTTAAGTAATTACGAATATATTACACACTCTTTTAGTAATTACCCTTAACTTAAATGAACTTATAATTTTATATTATAACTTCATAAAATAAAATAAAAATATAATATTTGATAATTTTAAAAGTTAGAGAGTTTTTTTATTAAAAAAATGTAAAGAAAAGTACTCCTTAAAATGAATAAATGGAGATAACTGGTAGAGCAAAAATCTTGTTTATTTTAAATTTACCTCATTTTGACTCGTTTTGAAAATATTATTCCAAGATAAGCATTTGAGATGCTCTAACCCTTTATTGAGTTTTTGCTATGTAGTTGAGAATTTGGATTTTGTAACTATAATATTATTCTATGGATTTCCTTAAAGAACAAACAATAATAAGGTTTAACATCATCGTGGACAAAACATAAAATTAAACAAAACGAAGACCCTCTTCATAAATGAATATACAGAAAGATAGACATTTAACAGCAAACATTGCACGCATCTACCTTTGATTTTTCTATCTTCATCTATCTACCATATCCCGTAGTTCAACTTTCTGCAAATGATGAATTCACTCACTTAATCCACTCTGGTCCAGTTCAGGCCTGTTCAATCCAGTAAAATAATAAAATGTGAGATGGTTCAACCGAATATGAGATAATTACATTCGTGCCTTGCTTTGTGTATGCAAATCTCATTTCAATGGCTAAACTCAAGTATCAGTAAAATTTTGACTAACCAATTTTTGGGGGATTGTGACGAGAATAAATGAGAAGAAGTAGAGGCAAGTGCAGATTATGAGTCCTGAGATCGTGTTGTAGACAAGACGTTTATCATCCTTGGTTGGTATGAAGGCTGTTTTCAAAGTGTTGGTAAGCTCAAAGAGCCTATAAGAGACCTGCAACAGAATCAACAAATCGCCAGTCAGTTTGTTTGTATTTTTTCGGGCTTTCAATTGATTCTATATGTTGTAGCAGAGTTTGCTTACAGCAACGTAAATCGATGTTGTGAGCATGAAGTTCAACAATGGGTAATCCGGGATAAGTGAGAGTAGTAACTTTGGTTGACCATCAGGGATGCTAGATCTGTAAGTTCAACAATAGTAAATTTCATACTTCAATTAGTCAAGAAATTTTTTAAAAGCTTATCATTTTGTGACTTTGTCTACAAATGCGAGCTTTGGCAAGAAGAAGTGTGACAAACCTGAGCCATATATGAAATTGGGAGATATATGTCTCTAGTGTTATCTTTCCAAGCCACCTGAAAGTTCATGAACAGATTTTATGTCTGGAGAAATCAAAATAGGAAGACGAATGTATCTGTTGACTGAAATACTTCACTTACGCCAGAAGGGTTAAACTGTAGCCACGGAAAGACTGGGTGATGTTCCGGAGACAAATGTAAACACTGAAAGAAAGCGAAAACGAGGTAAACAAGTTAGAATGGTTCTCGGATGAACTGGTGTTTAGAGCTTTGCGAGTAAAGTTGAATACGTTATTGGGATCCAAGAGGTGTAAGGATGATATTTGTTGTAAGTTAGCTTGTCCATCTTGAATATGTATTCGTACCAAAAGTATCCCACCTAAAAGGTTCATAATAACAAAGATATATTAGCTGGAGAACAATATGTAAGGCTTTTTCATCTGAAAGAAAATCAAATAAGTTGTTATACTGTTAGTGCTATAAGTGCCACAGTTGTTTTGATAGCCATCCTGAACTTTATCTCAGCTTCTTCCAGTTTATCCATCCAACTTTCAACCTAAATGACCAAAGAAATATGTAAGTTACTATGCTACCTATTTGTGAACAGAATTGATTTGAAGTTCAAGTATATATTGGGACTTACAGTTGGGTGGTAGTATGCATATAGCATCCCAATTATCCAAATGTATCGATCAAGTCCCGAGCGGAAATGCCACTCATGCAAGAGGGGAAGCTGTGGTTTTGCGGGATCGTTGTAACCTGCAATTGTTTTCGAGTTTTTTTTAAGCCTTCTCGTGAGCACATTGTTTATCATGGGAAACAAAAGATTTAGGTTGTCGCTAACCCATTAGGAACGTAAATGGACTCCAGATCCATTCAAAAACGCCAGGAATTTCCCAAATGATGATAACAATTAAGAAGCAGGCACACATTTTTGCAGCTATGACTGAGCCCCTGTCATTATACTTGTTCATAATACCAAGAGCTCCATAGACCATCAGAGTAAACAGGGTGTGCATTGGGCAGATGTAATATAGCATGTAACTGTTGTTGAGGACGATGCAGGAGAAAATGACCAGGAAATTTAGCCGCCACATCATCTGTAGAAGGAGAATATGTTAAAATCCAGAGTAGGTGACAGCTAGAAAGAAGAAAAACCTGGAAGACATAGCTGTTACCTGTGCAAACCTTGCAAGGCTAAAGTCCTTGCGAATGTAATAATAAGAAAAATTCCCAAATCCAGTCATCCATACATAGCAAGCAATGAAAACACGGATCGCATTATAGTACTCTACAGCAGCAAAGTAGTGGTACATCAGAAAGAGGACCTACAACACCAGAAAAGGAAAAAAAAAAAAGATGAGGTAACAACAAATAAATAAGCAAATTAACCGTTGCACACTATATGCTCCTCTGAAAACTGGAATATTTTTCCCAGCTGATGCATTAACAGACACCAACCAAATCGAAAGGCAAACCACTAACATAAAAGTTAAGTGACAAACCTGCATCCAGCCTTTCCACTCCTCGGTTTGATGTCTATTCAAGTACATCAAGGATTTTCCATTGAATGCTGATTTATCATTATGTATCGTGAATGACGTTATTGCTGAAACAATGATGAGAAGGAAGTACAGGAACAGAAATAGATCCCGGTTGTAACTCTGTGTCAAAAAATAAACAATGTAAGTCAGTCAATACGTAGAAGCATACATGAATAAACCGACACAAGCAGGATACTCATCATGATATATCAAAATCAAATTTATTTTTCTTGTCACATCAGCTCACAGTTTTATAGGATCTAATCTTTCCATAAACATATTGAACCAACTTGAATGATAACAAACTAGTGCATATTCGATGCTGCTGAACAATGTATAGAATCCGTGACTATTAGGCAGTTTTTTTATATAAGATACCATCAGTACCTTCTTCGATGAATTGAAGATATCTGTGCGGTCACATATATAAAAGTATGCCATAAGTACTGCGAACTCAATTCTGCATATGAAACATCATAATTTACATAAATTGGGAGTCTTCAATATAATGGAAGTTTAGACAAACAGAATTACAGTCTACAAAATGGAACCCAATACTTACATTGCTCTCAGTGTCAGCCTGTTCTCAACTAAGAACGACTCATCCAAGAGGACAAACCTGCGTAGAACCCGGAAAAAGCATTAGAAAAAATAGCAAAGGTGCACTGGTAGCTTCAGAAGAAGTAATGGAACCTGATGAGAGGAGAATGTGCAGATGGAGCCTTGGCTTTAGGAGAAGCTGTCTGGAGACCACTTCCATCTTCTAATAAAAGAGCTTTGTCATCTTCTTTGACAAAATCTTTCCCAATTTCCACCAAATTGACGTCAGAGTGTCTACTAACAACTCAGACAACAAACCAATCAAATACGAAATCAAAGCAAATTTTATTCATCACTTAAAAACGTAGTATCAACGTACGTTTTGGCAGAGACGGAATGTTTTGTATAGTGCAGATACTCAGAGTAAAGCCAAGCCGCGATCACCGGCACAATTCCGAGCACCACCGACATCTGTTATTTCCAGGAAAACCAATCAAATCACTCTCAGTATCACTACCAAATCAACAAGAGCTCAATAGAAGAACCTAAGTTCGAGGAGAATAACTAGGTAAAGCTAAATTAAGCAAGATCTAATTCAATACAAATGAAGACTGGTTCAAAAGACGTACTAGCCCAGGTGTAACAGGGCTTAAAACCGCCATTTATGATCAGAGAAACAACGATTAAGCAGAATAATCGGCGGATTTCAAACTCTAAACAGTCGTAAATTTCCAAAACTAAACTTCGTCAATTCGCTTCGCTCCTGAACCAGATCTGATAGATCTCGCTATCAATCGACATGAAAATCAAACAATGATCTAGGATTGAAATCAGAAACAGATCCTAGTCGTTCCTTCTATAGTAAAAAACTTAGGCCTCACAGATCAGCTTCGAAGGAAGCGAGTGAACTGTGTGTAATGCGAATGTGTTTTAGCGGTTAGTAGCTACCTCTAAGCCTGGGCATTTCGGGTTTCGGATCGGGTTCGGTTCGGATTTAGGGACTTAGGATCCATTCAAATATTTTTAATTTTTGGATCGGATTCGGTTCGGGTATCTTCGGATCCGGGTCAGTTCGGATATCTATAAAAAGACCTAAAAAAATTCGGGTTCGGTTCGGATACGGGTATTTATATTTAAATTGTTTTAAAATTTTAAAATCTAATAAAATAAACTTAAAATTCATAAATTTATTTAAAGATTTTTGAATATTTTAGATTGTTTTAGTTGTGTTAATCTTAAATTACAAATATATTAAGATTAGTAATTATAATTATTTATATATAAGTTATTAAATTTTTAATATAAATAATAATTTTTAAAAATATATTTATATTTCGGGTCTTTGGGTACCCATTCGGGTTTCGGTTCAGTTCAGGTTCGGATCCGGATTTTCGGGTATATAGATGTATGATCCAATAGAATATTTACGTCTGATCCGGTTTGGGTTC
This sequence comes from Lepidium africanum, assembly GCA_900406405.1. Lineage (NCBI taxonomy): Eukaryota > Viridiplantae > Streptophyta > Magnoliopsida > Brassicales > Brassicaceae > Lepidium > Lepidium africanum. The sequence goes on along the minus strand of OVAX01000056.1, from coordinate 100,155 downwards.
GGATCCTATATTTCGGGTAGGGTTTGGTTCGGATCTTCGGGTTCGAGTAAAATGCCCAGATGAACATTATTAATTCTCTAAAAAATTACTAACCGACAAATTTAATTATGAATTTCAATCAACAATTTTTTTATTTTTCATGCTTGGAAACAAAATAATAACAGGTTTTTGTACTGTGTATAGTGAGATTTTAACAACCAAAATAAACGTGTTATTTACATCGTTGTTGTAATTCGAACAAAACAAGTATGTAATGTGATTTAGGAATCGAATATAAGAATTTGATGAATTTCTCCATTTTGTGTGACATATAAAGATTCAAATCTTATCTCATTTGTACAGATCACTCTAGAAATTAAAATGAGTGGATGATTTTGGATCACAATGCTCGACCTCGATAGTGAAGTGAATCGTACCGAACCACTGTCTAATAATCTTACAAAATTTATCAGATTGTAAGCAATTGTTTGGTTTGGTAAGAAATTAGCATTTGATCTTTCATCTAAACTTCAATCATAATGAGGTTGGAATTTCGATGCGGTCGTGTGTTTGTTTGTCAACGACGCGTCCTTTTTAGTTTTGGTTAGTCGGCCACTCAGCAGATTGTCAAGTGAGAAGTTTTGTTAACTTTCTAATCACCGACATTTAAATTTGATGCTTCGGGTTTTGTCCACTTTAAATATTAATTAATTTTAATGATCCATGTATATTTGAGTATGTGATAAATTGTCTATATTTGATCTAATCATCTCAAGGAGACAATATTGTACTATTATCAACCTTAATCAACTTTTTCCAATGATGGACAAAATCCAAATCGTAATCAATCGTTAAAACTTCTAATAATAACAAACACAAATCTTTAAAGTCGAGTTTGAATAGGTAAAATAATAGATGGCACTCAATCAATCATTTAAAAAAATAAAGAAAATAAAAACGACATTCAACCACTTAATTAAATATACTTCTCATATCCATTCTCTCTTTTTCTCTTCTTCAATTACCACTCTATATATGTTTCATCTATTACCTTTCAAATTTGTCTTTTCCTTTTGTTGTTACATATACTAGTAGATATAATCATACCTATTATTGATATATCTTATAACACCTTATCAGCACATTAACCCCACGTCAAAAAAGGTAAATTTAAATTTTGTCAATTTTATCTTTATACTTTTGTTATATTAAGAAACTGACACCCATTTATATATGCTATATATTTCAATTTCACTTATACGTTGTTATAATGTCCACAAACCAAATTTGCCCGATGAGGAGGCAATCAAGAAAGCCGCATAAGTTAATATATAACATACAAAAAAGTAAGCTAATCCAACCATATGGATGATTTGTTCCCCATAAATTTTAAAATTAAATGTCCAGAAGACATTACACATCGTTCAAGAAGGATGATAAAATTAAAAATATCCAGAAGACATTTAGAAAGCGTTCTAGAAAAACGATTAAATTAAAAATATCCTGAAAACATATAACAAAATTTGCTCCAAAAGAACAAATCAAAATTAATTTGTCAAGTAGACAAATAAATAAATTAAATTTGTCTAGTAGACAAGTAAATAAAAATAAGTCTATCCTGCAAATAGATAAATAAAAATAAATTTGTCAGGAAGATAAATAATATATTTAAATTTATTGTTATTACATCATATCTAATTGCAATATTTGTGCTTTGATTAATTTCATGATTATGTTATTATTAATTTTAATAATTTATTTTGGACATACTTTTCAAACTATTATGAAAAAAATAAAATTCTAACGGGTATATTTACTGTTCACAATGGTAATATTCTAATATATAAATACACTCATCTTTCACTCATTTTCATCACTCAAAATTTTCTACATTCTCTTAAATTTTCTCTCTAGAAATTGATTCATTTTTACTAAAAAAATATGTTGGTTTTTTATCTTTTGCTTCGTTATTATTCTTTCCACTATTCCCGGATTTTTCATCGGTGATTTCACTCCCGAAGAATTTAGGATGAATTTTGGGTTACTTATTTATGATTTGTATATCTTTGTAATCGCCTGCTTATTTCGTTTTTATGTGTTTAATCGTTAACATGTTATTGTATTACACTTTGTTTTAAGTTATTAATAAAATTTATGGTTATTAAATTTCTTATGCAGTAATCATGTCAAATTTGGCTAAACTCGATATCACTGCCCTTGATATATCCGGAAATAATTATATGAGATGGGCAGTTGAACCAAATTGCACTTAAGGGGAAAACAGCTCCATGATACCATCGATAAGTCGAAAACGATTTCAGAAGAGAAAAAAGCTAATGCTATGATATTTTTGGTCCACCATAGCCACGATAGTTTTAAAGATAAATATATAACAAGAAAAGATCCTGCAGATCATTGGCAATCGCTCAAAGATATGTTTGATCACCAGAAATATGTGATCTTACCGAAAGGTAAATATAAGTGGTTGAACCTCCGGTTTCAGGATTACAAAAGTGTAAGTAAATATAATTCCGCGTTGTTCAGAATTACTTCCAAAATGATGTTATGTGGAGAGAAGCTAAGCGATTATGATATGATCGAAAAAACTCTCCAAACATTTCATCCTGGAAATGTAGTCCTGAAACAACAATATCGGGCAAAGGGATACAAGGAGTATTCAGAATTAATGCAAGTCCTTATGGTAGCTGAACAAAATAATGAACTTGTGACACTAAACCATCAGTCTCGCCTTACTGGATCAGCATCATTCCCATAAGCGAATGTCACATCAACAAATTATAATAATTATGGGCGTTGACGCGGTTGAGGTAATTACCGTGGTCGTGGACGAGGAGGATATGGACATGGATATGGACATGGAAAAGGAAGAAAGTCCCGTCCTAATGATTTCAACAATGAAATAAATAATCAAAAGTCAAAAGGAAAGGAAGTTGATAATAAGCAACACAAAAATCGTTGCTATAGATGCGACATGAAAGGACATTGGTCGCGTACTTGTCGTACGCTGAAGTATTTTGTTAATATTTATCAAGAGTTGCAAAAGAAAAAGGAAAAACCAAAGGAAACCAACTTCCTATATGGTGAAGCCAGACCTTTTTTTAATAATGAAGTCGGACCTTCTTTTGACAATAATGTTGGGCCTTCTCTTGAAAATGAAGCTGGATTTTTAGTTGATGGTATATATACTGATAACTATCTCGATGTAGCTGATTTCGCTATTGATTCCGTAGATGTTAGCGAAAATCAAAATAATTAAAATCTTCCTGAAAAAGAAAGTATGACATGATGTATAATTATTTATGTTTGTATAAGAAAAAAAATCTAATGTTGTTTATGTCATGTAAAATAGTTTTTGTAAAATAATTGTTGTAACATAAAGTTTGTTTTTAATAATGCATCTTTTGTGAATATTTTTCAAATCAGAAAATGTGGAAAGTTAAAAACAAGGACGGAGATATATGTCTGGCAGATAGTACTACAACGCACACAATACTCAAAGATAAAAATTATTTTTTTCCTTAAAATAAACTATTACACCGGAAGCGAGAATACTATATCAGGTAATGCAAAAATTATTATAGGCTCCGGAAGAGCTTGTTTATCAATGCCAAGGGAAAAAAGTTTGAGATAGATGATGCATTATATTCTCCAAATCTTGTAGAATTTTTTTGAGTTTCAAAGATATCCGCATAAATGGATATCATATAGAAACAATGAATAAAAATGGTGTTGAATACCTTTGCATTACATCAGTATATTCGGAAAGGAAATGTATAATGGAACAGCTGCCAGCTTTATCTTCTGAAATATATTTCACAAATATAAATATGATTGAATCATACGTTACAGTAAACCCAAAGTTTACATGTACATTCAAAATCTAGCATGAACGCTTAGGGCACCCTGGTTCAATCATGATGCGAAAGATTGTAGAAAATAGAAATGGCCATTCACTGAAAAACCAGAAGATTTTCCAATCGAAAGAATTATTATGTAATGCTTGTTCTCTTGGAAAACTAATAACTCGGCCATCACTAGCCAAAGTTGGGAATGAATCTCCAGTATTCCTAGAAAGAATACATGGTGATATATGTGGGCCTATCTACCCACAATGCAGACCATTTAGATATTTTATGGTATTAATTGACACATCTAGCAGATGGTCACATGTGTGTCTATTGAGCACACGAAATATGGTTTTCGCAAAATTCATTACCCAAATAATCAGGTTGAGAGCACAATTTCTTGATTATACAATAAAGAAAGTAAGACTTGATAACACTGGTGAATTCACTTCACAAGCCTTCAATGACTATTGTATGTCATTAGGAATAGTGTTGAACATCCAATCCCACATGTTCATACACAAAATGGCATGGCTAAGTCATTAATCAAATGGTTACAGTTTATTGCTAGACCGTTATTAATGAGAACAAGACTCGCAATTTCGATATGGGGTCATGCAATTTTGCATGCTGCAGCACTAATTCAAATAAGACCGAGTGCATATCATAAATACTCCCCATTAGAGTTAACATCTGGTCATAAGCCAGATATATCTCATCTCCGTGTTTTTAGATGTGCGGTTTATGTTCCTATAGCACCACTGCAAAGGAAAAAAAAGTGACCACAAAGGAGATTTGGAATATATATTGGGTATACATCGCCAAGTATAATTCGGTATCTGGAACCAAAAACTGGTAATAAGTTTATGACACGTTTTGCCGATTGTCATTTTAATGAAGAAGAATTTCCAGTGTTATGGGGAAGAAATAAAGAAACTCCGAAAGATACTACATGGTACACACCATCGTTGTGACATCTTAATCCCCTATGAAACAATGTGAACTGGAAGTTGAGAAAATTGTGCATTTACAAAATATGGCAAATCAGATACCAGATGCATTCACTGATACAAAAAGGCTGACAAAATCATATACGCCCACTATGAATGCTCCATCAAGAGTTATTGTTCCAGAAGAACAAGATGATGGAAATATAGCAAATGAACCTAAGGTTCAGTTGAAAAGGGGGAGACCAATGGGATCAAAAATAGAATCCCTGAAAGAAAAAGAATTTGGGAGAAATAAATAAAAATGGTCTAGAAGAGCCAAATCATACAGAGAAAAGTCCTAAAGAAGAAAATAAAGAAAACCATGAGATTTCCATCAACTATACCCAAAACATAAATATTTAGGTTAGAAACGAAAGAGAAGATAATGATGGAATTTTTTTATTGTCTGTATCAAAAGAAATTGATACTAAAAATGATGATTCAGATCCAAAGACCATATTAGAATGCCAGAAAAGACCTGATTGGAAGAAGTGGAAAATGGTCATGACAACAGAATTGAACTCCCTCAATAAAAGAAATTTTTTTGGATATATTGTCATAATACATGAACATGTAAAGCCCGTTGGATATAAATAGGTTTTTGTTTGAAAAAGAAATGAGAAAAATGAGTTAACAAGATACAAAGCCCGACTTGTTGCCCAATGTTTTTCTCAGAGACCGGGAATTGATTATGAGGAAACATATTCTCCGGTAATGGATGCAGTTACATTCAGATTTTTGATGAGCCTAGCAACATCTAAAAATCTAGAAATGCATATAATGGATGTTGTGACAGCATATCTTTATGGATCACTTGATAATGAAATATATATGAAAATCCCAGAAGGATTAAAGATGCCTAAAACATTGAGTTCAAAATCAAAAGAAATATGTTCAGTCAAATTACAACGATCACTCTACGGATTAATCCAGAAGGATTAAAGATGCCGGACGCATGTGGTATAATCGCTTAAGTGAATATTTGTTGAGTAAAGGATATACCAACAATGTCATATGTCCTTGCGTATTTATTAAGAAATCTATATTTGGTTTTGTGATCATTGCTGTATACGTTGATGACTTGAACATAATTGGAACTCTAAAAGAAATTGATGAGACAAGAACTCATATGAAGAAAGAGTTCAAAATGAAAGATCTTGGACAAACAAAATTTTGTCTTGGACTCCAGATCGAGCATCTTCAGAATGGAATTTTTGTACATTAATCAAATTATACAAAAAGGATCTTGAAACGCTTTTATATGGATAAAGCGACTCCTTTGAGTACTCCAATAGTCAATAGATCACTTAATGTCGATAAAGATCCATTCCGACCCTGTGAAGATAACAAAGAGGTATTGGGTCTTGAAGTACCTTATATGAGCGCTATTGGTGGACTCATGTATCTTGCAAATTGCACTAGACCAGATATAGCATTTGCTACTAATATACTTGCAAGATACAGTTCGTCACCTACGCGTAGACACTGGAACGGAATAAAACACATATTTTGTTATCTCCAGGGAACAACAGACTTGAGATTATTTTATAATAGAAATTCTAGTTTCGATTTAGTTGGTTTTGCAGATGCTGACTATTTATCAGACCCACATAAAGCTCGATCGCAAACCGGATATGTTTTCACAATTAGAGGCACTGCGATTTCTTGGCGTTCCCAAAAGTAGACTCTAGTCACTACCTCTTCAAATCATGCAGAAACAATTGCACTTCATGAAGCATGTAGAGAATGCGTATGGCTCAGATCCATGACTCAACACATACAAGAAGCAAGCGGAATAGTCATAAATAAAGAGCCAACAAAGGTGTTTGAAGACAATGTTGCGTGTGTCGCTCAACTCAAAGAAGGTTATACTAAGAGCGACCGAACGAAGCATATCCCCCCAAGATTTTTCTCTTACACACGAGAACTTGAGAAGAATCAAGAAGTGAATATTCAATATATTCGTTCAACAGACAATGCAACAGATTTGTTCACGAAGGCACTTCTCACTACAACATTCAGAAAACATGTTCACGGTATTGGGATGCGCCAACAACGAAACTTATGACATTCGTCATTTTAGGGGGAGATTACGTCACTGTACTCTTTTTTCCTCGTCATGGTTTCTATCCCACTGGATTTTTCCATGATAAGGTTTTTAATGAGGCAGTACGTAATATATATAATCAACTATAGATAATTAAGGGGGAGTGTTATAGAAATAGAATTAATAATTATCTATATACCTTAGACATAATAATTACGTATGTAAAATATCTCACCTTATTTCTTCTATATATACGTGCATCCATTCTATGTAAAAAACAAACTTCAGCATAATAAACAAAAGTGATCTTTCTCTTTTATCATTATCTTTTCACTTCTCTTTTTTTCTCTTTTTCAATTACCACTCTACATTTGATCTATTACCTTTCTAGTTTGTCTTTTTCTTTTCTTGTTACATACACTAGCAGATATAATCATATGTATTATAGATATATTTTATAACATGTAACAATTTTTAAATGGTGTTACAAAGCATTTGTAAATTGAGACACTTGCCAATAAATCGGAAAACACACTCTAGTAAAGCTAAAACTTGACCCAAACCAGATTGGACTATTAGGTTATAATAGAAGCCCAAACAACAAAATCACATTACATAAGCCTTAAATGGGTCCAAATAAACCGAAACTGGGTATTTAAAATTATGGGCCAGGCCAATTAGAAAAGTTTAATACATTCCACGTGTCAATAACTGGTGGGGCCGAAACTATACTTGCGCTGGGTTTCGGCTTTTTTAGTCGTTCAAGTTCAAAACAAAAGAGAAGAGACTACAGAAAGAAACTGCTGACCAATTTCTTTCCTTTTCTTTTCTCCCAAGGTTTTCTCGAGAAAGAAGGCAAGAAAATCTGACATTCTTGATAATGCGAAAGGGCGGAGGGAGTAAGAAAGGTTAGACTTTTTCCCAGAAAAGTTTTTTCTTTGTGTGAGTTTTTCGTTTGGTACCAAAATGTTCATTGTCCTCACTGCCTTGGATTATTTGTTGTATACTCGTTAATTCGTGTTTGTTTCGATAAACCCTTTTTTCCTCGCGTGACACTTGTTCTTTACATTGCCGGTTTTGGTCTTTTCCATAGGTTTTCCTCCTTCTCCGGCTAAAATGGAAGAAGAAAATTCGATTTCGCTTCGTCAGGTAAATGAGGTTTCACTGATTTCATCACTGAGGATTTCCATTGACGTAATGAAAACCCAGATTTCATTTTCTTTCAAAATCTCGTAGCTGATGGTTAACGAAGGACTTATTCCGTCTCTAGAAGATGAAGAGAAACGAAGAGCTGTTACTAATGAGCTGCAAATGGTACATTCACTTTTTGATGAGTTTGTTTGTTGAGTTAGAGAGTGATTTCTATGAGTTCTAATGAACAGATTGTGATGAAATGGATTAAGAAGGTTGCATGGCAAAGACGTCTTTCTCAACATCAGATTGTAGCCACCAACGCCACTATATTAGCTTATGGATCTTATGGCCTTGGGGTGATTATCTTTACCTAAAAAGCTCTTCTTTTTCACAACTTAATATTGTTTTTGTTCTGAATCTGTCTGTGTACTTCATTCTAGATATCCGTGTGGGTTGATAAACTTATTAGTATCTCATGTTAATATAGATTCGATGTACATTTTAGTAACGTATATGCAATGAGTTAATAATGTCTTTGTTATTCTTCAGGTTCATGGTTCTGATTCAGACATTGATGCTCTTTGCATCGGTCCTTTGCCTCGATGGCTGTAAGCTTGCCATATCCGCTCAGAATCAGACATTGCTTCTTTTCTTTGTCTTTTTCCGTAAATGTAACATTGTTCTCTCATTGGTATAGGAAGACTTTTTCATTGTCTTGCGTAACATGTTGAAAAGCAGACCAGAAGTTTCGGAGGTTCATTGTGTTAAAGATGCGAAGGTTCCTCTTATTCGCTTTAAGTTCGATGGGATCTTGGTTGATCTTCCATATGCTCAGCTTAAAGTATCATCCATTCCAAACGTTCGTTCTCAGAACTCTCCAAGTCTTCAAGTCCTAGTTGCTTTAATGTGTGCAAACACTAATTATATTTTTATTATCTTGTTCAAGATTTAACTATGAGCATTTCAGGATGTAGATGTGCTTGATCCTTTCTTTTTGAGGGATATTGACGACTCAAGTTGGAACAGCTTGTCTGGAGTTCGCGCAAATAAATTCTTACTTCAACTAGTGCCTTCCTTAGAGGTAACAGAGTTACAACATTAACTTGATTTGTTCCATTCAATTCTGTTTATATATATATATATTCCTCCTGCTTTAGCTATTCCAATCATTGCAGCGCTGTGTCAAACTATGGGCAAAGAGGCGAGGTATATACGGTAATGTAAGTGTTAAATGCATATCATTGCTCATAATAAGGCTATGAATGAATGCAGAAGCTTAACCGATTTTTTTTTTCACTTGTTTTAGTTGAATGGATTCCTAGGAGGAGTTCATATGGCTGTTCTTGCGGCATATGTTTGTGGATATCACCCTGATGCTACATTGAGTTCCCTACTGGCAAATTTTTTCAACACATTTGCTAATTGGCAATGGCCTACACCAGTGTTGCTGCTAGAGGACACTTATCCAGCGAATGGGCCTCCTCCAGACTTAATGCCTATCCAATTGCCATACGGTTCACATCATTATTGCAACTCCAACATAACAAGGAGCACATTTCACAAGATAATGGAAGAGTTTCTCCGAGGGCGTAATATGAAAAAGGTGAGAGTCTTATTGTGTTCTGCTTGGCTATGGTTTTACATTTTAAAATCTTATCAGAGCCTAATGTACATTGACTTTAGACCCAAGCAATGCCATATTCAAAATCATATAATGATGCATGCAACATTTTAAACCAATGTTTTTGGTAAAACCCACCTCACTTAGGTTTGTGAACTGACGATTACTTGAAGCTAACTTCAATTGGAAGAAATTGTTTGAGCCTTATCCATATGCAAATACATACACGTGGTTCGCCAAAATACACCTCTCGGCTGCTAATCAGGAAGATCTCAGTGATTGAGTTGGTTGGGTTAAGTCACGTTTCCCTTGTCTTCTGATCAAGGTAGGAACTTTCATCTCTTTCAATATGAAATTGTAGAAATACTCCTGTCTGTCATAGGATGGAATGTCCTTTGGTTTACTCCAAATGCTACTTTTGAAACCTGTCATCTCATCTTTAATGCAGATAGAGGAAGTCTATAGCATCTGTGATCCAAACCCAACCGAGTATTTCGAGATCTATACAAAGCAGCCTAACATTGTATTTTACTGGGGACTACAGCTCAGAACCATAAATGCTTCGTACATTGAGTCCGTGGAGACAGACTTTCTGAACAATCTCAACAGTGGAAGCTTTCAGGGACCAGTTGGCAGAATCCAGTTATCGGTTGTGAAAGTATCCCAGCTGCCTCAGTTTGGTGAGTCTGCAATGCAAGAATGTGCCGGTTTACTCACAGCACTTGCCTGGTTATGTGGTTGGTTATGTAAAAAAGATGGATAACACAGATATCCTATGTTAGTAGTTAGTACTGTTCTCATTATACTCTTTTGTCTTTTTTTTGAGGGCTTGGCCGTGAACTGCTTGTAGCGATGATGATAGCTACGAGGTGTTTGTTTGCAGGAAGAAAAGAAGTCGTGGTCCTCGTGGATAATTAGTTCATTTTATAATTTATTGATTTCAGGCGAACCTATATTCAACAGTATCTATACGAATCAAGTTGGCAATCCCAAACAATTCAGATTGAATAAATTAAAAACATTTGAAAGAGAAAAAAAAGAGATGTTTAAATGTTGAAGATGGCAGCACCACTTGAAGGCTTGGAGGCAAAAAGGTAAAGCTCCATATCTTCTTCTTTTACCACTCCTCTCTCTACTCTCTTCTTGTAGTATCTCTCCTGAAAGCACCAATACAATTCCATTTCTTTTACGTTACGACCCTCTCAAAACAGCAATGACATTAGTTAGTGTCCTAAAACCACACAAGGAATCACTTAATTACCTTCACCGCGGCTATGAATTGAGATACGCCAGCTTCCGTTACTAAAGCCACAGCGCAACCGCCCCATCCAGCTCCTGTCAGTCTTGCTCCAAGTGCTCCATTCTCCCTGCAAACTTTAACCAGTTCTTCCAACTCCGGGCAACTGCAAGATTTCATCATTATAAAAAACCTATCCTTCCAACATTCACTGGTTTCACACTAACACTTGATTTTCTATTTATGCACCTGCATTCGTATAGTACACTGCAGCTGTAATGGCTTTCATTCATGAGATCACCGAGTTTCTTTAACTTCTCTTCGTCACTGCACAATTAATGTTCCAAAGTTTGTAAAGTTCTTCTATCTTCTACGTAATTTCCTAAGAAGTTTTATGGCGGAAATCAGTCTCACCTTAAGTTTGAATAGACGGTGTCCTTGAAACCGTGAACTCTTCTAGCTTCCGAATACACGTGTGCAGCTCTCTACCAACAATCGTAAGCGGAGTCTTATTGTTAAGACATTGTGGGAAAACCAAAAAAAGCGATATTTCACTGGTTCGTGAATTGATTTTTTTACCTGATGCAATTTAAAATGTGTGGCAGCATTAAGTACAGCCAACGATGTTGGGTCATTGTTCAAGATTGATGGTAATTTCTCCCCAAGGACTTTCTCAATCTCCTCGGCAGTATATGGTTCTTCTTTCAGATATTCCTGCATCATATAGAAGGATGCATCAAACCCAATCCTTTCGAAGTATAAGAGAGTGATTGAAAAGATAGACACGGAATTAAATTAATCAACCAGTCCGTTTTAGCAGAGAATGATTGATGAGTACCTTAACAGCAAGAACAGGATCAGATGAGCCACGATCACCAGCGAATGATACACATAAGCCCTCCACATCAGAAAGTGTCTTAACTTTTGAAATTGCTTCTTTTGGTTCCATTCCAAGCTTTGTGCCAAGTATGATCTAGCCACGCGGTAGAGAGAATCATGGTCAATTACCCAACAAAAACAAAAAACTGCAGCAAAAAGTTATACTATGACTAACCGAAGCGAGTCGACATTCAACAACCCTATTATTGTAATTCGTAGCAGCCGTGACTGCCTTCTGAGACTCTGCAAGCGAATGTGCGATTACAAAACTCCCTCCATCAGGGAGTTTCACGTCAGTTGCACGGACAGGGTTGAAGTCAATAAGCTCAGCAAATCCAGTTTTAGCCATAACAGAGATTGCCTGTTCAAAATGGTTAAAAATTGATCAATCAGAAAACAGATAACTATGGATGAAGGTATATCAATTAAGGATTATTCGAGAAAACATCTGACTTGGTCCATCCCACCAGATTGTGTTCCAATGTGTCGTTCACATTCACAGGTAAGTTGTGCAAGCTCTTTCTGCAAGAAAAGAAGGCAGTGAGAACTTGGGCAGTGAAAATTTCTTCCAGAGAGCATGATTGAGTAATAATACCTTTTCAAAGTTCTGACCAAAAACAGCCATGATAGCAATTGTTGCTGAGCAAACAAATGCAGCAGAACTTGACAACCCAGAACCTAAATCAAGGCATCCCAGTTAAAGCTTAAAAGTGAAATGAGGAAACCTTCCTGTCCCAATACATTTACTGGGAACTATACCTGTAGGAACAATTCCATCAACAATCACATCAAGCCCAACCCGTGAACCAAGATTCACACCTTTTGACTTTGCATACTCATGAAATCCTTTGTACCTGTAAGAATCAAAACCATAAGGCATCTGAGTAAAAAAGGTTGAGATCTCTCAGTTTCAGATGGAGAACAAAACGCCTTACGCGCATATGAAGTAATGACCCCACTTGTGGTTCTGCAAGTCGATTTCCTGCAAATATCAACATATATAATAAGCCAGTAGTATTCTATCGCTCCAGAAGCTCTCCTATTTTGTGCTTCAAACACAATAATGGCAACCTAGGAGCAACACGATAATACCTGTTCGGGATCAGCTGGATATGTACACATAGTGTACTTATCATTAACATTTGCGATGCGAAGTTGCTTTTGATCCTCACTTTTCCGAATTGCTATAATAGTGTCCTGACGAATAGCCATCGGCAACACAGAGTATCCCTCATAATCAATGTGTTCTCCAATCAGATTCACTCTTCCTACACAAAATCAACAAACTTCACATTCCATTTCACAAACATATTCAACAATTTCCAATATAACATCATTTGATCTCGTTCCTGTTTCTTCATCAACCAAATAAAAAACTGAACGCATCAATAAAACAAAGTATAAACTAATTACTCTAAGTCAACGAGTTTCGTATTTGTCACCAAAACAAAATTGATTCCGCGTCAATTTCCATCGTTTTATCAATGATGATCATAACGTAAGAACCGAAGTTTTACCAGGAGAGCGAGCGAAGAGTTCGGGAGTAGAACCGAAGACTTGGTTGAAATTAGCCTTGAGAACATCGAATCGTCGTGTAGCTTCTTGGAGCTGAGATCCTTCGCCGTAAACAGGCTCAAGCGATGAGAAGATCGGGACTGATACTTCTTCCTGTTTCGCCATTTTCGTAATTCTCTTCTGTCTCTTTCTGTCCCGATCACTTCTTTCACTCGACCTCTATGTTCACAGTTTTCACGAAACGTCTTCCCTTGCGTATTACTATTATCAACCAATTCACCGATCTTATTTCTTATTATTTTTCTTTTTTTCAAAAATATTAATCATTAGATCTGATCTGTTCCTGAAGAATCGCTTCTATTTATTCGAGTATCTTGCAAATGAATATCTGTGAATATTTTACGGTAAATGGGCCAATAAAACACCAAGTTTGCATGAATCGCCTAAAAAAGTACGACATTTGTAGTTGACCCAAAAAATACACAATTTTATTTGGTTTTTTTATTAAATACTAAAATTTTTGTTCACTTGCCAAAACAAACACACCGTTAGAAACATCTTTTATTTTGCCGTTAAAGTAAAACGATGTCGTCTTAAGTTGAGATAAAACGATCGTTTTACAGTTTTAGAAAACTATAAAAGAGAAATTGGCAAAAAAAAAGCATAAACTTTTTACGAATCACCAAAGAAAACACAAAGTTTCTGGTTGACAAAAAAAAACACTCAATTGTATTTGACTTTCTAATTAAATGCCAAAGTTTTTGTTAACTTGCCAAAATAAGCACGCCATAGAAAAACATAACAAAATAATCTGATGTTGTTTGTTTTATCGTTAGAGTAAAATGATGTTATTTTTAATAATATCTCAAAACAATATTATATGAATACGATTTAAGAATCTAAATGAATACGTGTATAAAAATATATATTAACACGAGTCTTAAAATCTAAATGAATAAGAGTAAAAAAATCTAAATAAATGCAGGCTTATAAACTTAAAAATGACTCTGCTATTTACATCACTTATAAAATTAACTCTAAAAGTGGTGACTCATATAATTAGTGGTGTCAATTTAAGCAATTAATGCATCTATATTCATCATTTACTAATAATTGATACTAACTTGTATGAGATTTAAAAAATGATATTGTACAAGTAGGTATCATTCAAGCAATTAATTTAACTAACTAAATTGGTACTACATTGGTACTAAGTATATGCATCTCCATTTTGCTATTTACATTTTTAAGTTTATAAGTCTACATTTATTTAGGTTTTTTTACCCTTATTCATTTAGGTTTTAAGACTCGTGTTAATATAGATTTTTAAAAATGTGTTCATTTCTTAAACCGTATTCATATAACATTGTTTTGAGATATTATTTAAAATGACGTCATTTTACTCTAACGGCCAAATAAACATCGTCAGATTATTTTGTTATGTTTCTCTATGGCGTGCTTATTTTGGCAAGTTAATGAAAAATTTGGTATTTAATTGGAAAGTCAAATACAATTGATTGTTTTTTTTGGCGATTCGTAAAAAGTTTGTGCTTTGGGGCCAATTTTCCTTTTCAATTTTTTTAAACTGTAAAACGACGTTGTTTTATCTCAACTTAAGACGACGTCGTTTTACTTTAATGGCAAAACAAACGACATTTCCAATGTGGTGTTTGATTTGGCAAGTCAACGAAAATTTTAATATATAATTGGAAAGTCAAATAAAATTGAATATTTTTTGGGTCAGCCACAAACATCATACTTTTTTGGCGATTCATGCAAACTTCATGTTTTTTTGACCGATTTCCTAATATTTTACTTATCCAAAATTTTGGATCATCCGAATTAGAACATGTAAAAAAATCTGTTAAATAAAAAAATGACAACAAATTCTATAATTCATGGCAAAACAAAAAAACTACATAATTCATGGAATATCTGTTGATGATAAAGGAAATAGATTTATAATCTTTACTAGTATGGTTAAAGTAAAGATTGGTTAAAGTGTAATACTGTCGTAACATGGATGATGTATATAAGTTTAGAGCATTTTTAACCCATTACTCTATTTTTTACTCTATAATAGAGTAACTCTAAAATAGAGTTGAGTTTTGCTCCAACCCATTACTCTATTTTCACTCTATAAAGAATATTCTTGGAATATACTTTTTCTCTATACTTATTATTTTCTTAAAACATCTATTACTTATCAAAATTATCAATTTAACCCACTTATTTTATAATTAAGCTATTTAATAAATAAACTAATGATATCACTAAAATTAGAAATTTTATTACATAAAGAAAACTTTAGGTTTTTAACATCACTATTAATATAGTTCTCTCATAAATGATCAATTAACGCATTTCGAATAGCAAAATGTGTTTCTTTATAGTTGATGTTTCTGTACCGAACATTATCATCTTTAACTAGTTCAACTTCAGAAGGTGAAATTTCTGTTACAACATTAATTGGTGCATCAAGATCACACTAATCCTCGATTATCATGTTACGCAAGATGACACATGTAGTCATTATATCATGTAAAACATTTTTTCCCAAAAACGAACCGATCCTTTCACAATAGCAAAATGCGATTGAAAGACTCCAAAAGCACGTTCTACATCTTTTCTATGTGCTTCATGTTCCATAGCAATTTTTTTGGGATCTCTTGGCTCGTGAATAGTTTGAACTATCGTTAACCATTTTGAATATATATACCATCGGCCAAATAATAACTTATATTATAATCTTTTTCTTGAAATATTTGTATGAAATAAATTACCTACAATTTAATATTTCATTAAAATGTAATAGTTTGTCTAATTATTTTTAGTTAAATGTATAATCATAACATTTAAAAGTTAAAGGACCATTTTGTAAATGTAAAAAATTTAACTCTATTATAGAGTAATGAATAGTGTATCGCCAAATATAGAGTAATACTGTTCATTACTCCATTATAGAGTGAGATATAGAGTGAGGTTGGAGATGATTTTACTCTATTTCTATCCCTTTCTTTTCTGGGTTCTTGCGTTCTCCTTTGTTTTGCAGATGTCTTGTTGTTTTTGTTATCTCTTTTTTTTAGAAAGTGACTCGATGGACTACGCAATTCTTTTACGAGAATTAAGCAAGAAAGGAAAGGCGGAGGCAACTGTTCGTAACAACCCTCCCAAGAAGCCTTTAATCGAACAGCCGTCTGGAGAGTCCTCGAGAAAACCATACCCCGAGTTTCTATCAAACTCGCGAGCAGTGATAAGGCTTCTGATCGTTCCAAGGGTTCCCAGAAATTTGTTTCTCGCTGGACGTCAAGTTCATCTACGCCCGAGAATGGGAAGCTCGTTTGCCAACCTTCTTCCAAAGATTCTCAGGAGGTTGTTCTCTCTTTGCATGTTGGGAAAACCAAAGGTAAGGAAAACGATCCTCCCGTTTGTTATTCTAGACGAGCAGGGGCTGCTACTTCTTCCATCGGGCCAAAGCTTATTGATTTCTACTTCGATGAACCATCGAGATTTGTTGACGATAAGTATGCGTGCTAGAACTGGCTTTACTCTGTTCGGAATTATACCTCTCCTCTTCCACCATTTGACGAACTTGAAGGGAAGGAGCTCTACATGGAGTGTGCTTGTAATCGAGCTCAGGTATATTTTTTTCCTCCTGTTCGTAAGGTGTATTGTTATGACCGTACTGCTTACTCTCTTTTTTGTTATATGACTTGGGATTTTCTTGTAGAGTAATGGAGATTTAAATAGGTTGGTGGCTTTCTATTTTTCTAAGTTGCAAGCTGCACGTGACGCTTCACACAATGGTGGCGATGTTTCCGAGAAGCTTAAGGAGGTTACTGAAGAGCTGAAAGGTGTTCGCGCCGAGAAAAAGGCTCTTAAAGCTCGCGGTGTTGAACTTGGTCAGGAGCTTAAAGACCTCTTGAGCAATCATGCGTCCATTGTTGTTGACTTAAGGATGAAACTGTTAGTAAAGATGCTGAAATCGAACGTCTGAAGGAGGAATACCGCATCTTGCATGCTTCCTTTGAATTTGAAACCAAGCGGCTCAAGGGCCTTTATGATTGCGCCAAGTCGGGACAGGAGCACCTGAGTTCATCATTGGCTCTTACATATGCTCGTCTTGAGAGGCTGAGGCACCGTATTTGTTCGAAGCATGTGTTAAGGCTGTCATGCCTTTCGAACTTGAGAAGAATGATCTTCTTCTTATTCCTGATTTTCAGGTTGGTAGAACATATTTTTTATTGTCTTAATCATCTTGCGTTGCGGATCCTAACATTACGGTTGTTTACTTATCTTAATTTTCAGGATTCAGTCTTCGCTTCTCCAAATCATGCTAGTGAAATTGATGGAGACGAGCATATGGTGCTGGACTCTGCGGTTGGTGGTCAAGTTTCAGGAAATGAGGATGCGCACGCGGATGATGCCGTGAATCTCGCTTCTTACCTCTTCTTGTTTCTTTTTTTCCTTCTTTTCAGCTAAGTTTTATCAATCTTTGAATGAACTGATCTTTATGCTATTCCATATGTAATGACTCTGATCATCTCTCAGTTTTTGTTGGAACTCATTCGCGGCGATCACTTTGATGGAATTTTATCTTTTGGAACTTGTTTATGGTAATGACTTTGATGGAATGATTGTACCTCTTGATCCATGCTTGATATCGCAGTTATCAATACTATCTTTAGTCATTATTTGTTGAATTGTATATGTTTGATTAAACTCTATATATTCGCCGGGAGTTGGTTCATGAAGTTTCTTTGCTTCGATTGCGAGAACATGTGCTTGATGCTCATACTTTTAGATGAGGTTGGGCCTATCATTTAGATGTTGAGAGCATATGTTCGTCACTTGTATCTTGGATGAGGCTGGACTCATTGCTTTAATGGTGAGAGCATGTGCTCGTTGCGCGTACTTTAGACGAGATTGGACTCATTGTTTCAATGGTGAGAGCATGTGCTCGTCATGTGTATTTTTGATGAGATTTGGACTCATCGTTTTAACGGTGAGAGTATGTGCTTGTCACGTATGTTTTAGATGAGATTGGACTCATCGTTTCAATGGTAAGAGCATGTGCTCGTCACGCATGTTTTAGATGAGATTTGGACTCATCGTTTTAATGATGAGAGCATGTGCTCGTCACGCATGTTTTAGATGAGATTGGACTCATTGTTTCAATGGTGAGAGCATATGCTCGTCACACATGTTTTAGATGAGATTGGACTCATCGTTTTAGTAGTGAGAACATGTGTTCGTCACGCGTAATTTAGACGAGATTGGACTCATCATTTCAATGGTGAGAGCATGGGCTCGTCATTTATTCTGAACGAGAGACTAGGCGCGTCGTTTGTGATGTGTTGGGCGTTCTAGGTGCGAAGCATAGGTTCTGCTTATCCTGTATCACCGATGCGAGAGAGATACTCTGCTTTGTACTTAGGCGTTTTAGGTGCGAAGCATGGGTTCGGCTTATCCTGTATCGCTGATGCGAGTGGGATGCTCGGCTTTGTACTTAGGCATTTGAGGTGTGAAGCGTGGCTTCGATTTATCCTGTATTGCCGATGCGAGTGGGATGCTCGGCTTTCTATTTAGGCATTTTAGGTGCAAAGCATAGGTTCGGCTTATCCTGTATTACCGATGCGAGTGGGATGCTCAAATTTGTATTTAGGCATTTTAGGTGCGAAGCTTAGGTTCGGCTTACCCTGTTAGCTAGATTAGTCGTTCATTTGACGAGGGTGTTTGACTACATGATATGATGAGGAAGGGATTTTATGTTTTAATGAAATAAACGAAAACAGAAATATATTATTAGAGGTATGGAGCATACCTATGTAGCGAAATACCGATGATGATGCTTGTGTTGTCATCGAACTTTGCTTCGAGTCTAGATCATTTCCTCCCATTCTCTCTAGCACCAATTGTTTGTAAATATTAATCGAGCATGAAGTTTTGGGTTTAGAATGTTTAGAATGGTTTATACTTTGTATGTTACCTTCTCCGGCGACTTTTTATATCTTATTTTTTGGGTTTTTGTTTGAAGTTTTTATGGTTTCCTCTTCCCGAATTAAAGTTAGATTCTAGATCTGATATCATTTTTTGGGGATATGCAAATTTACATCAAAAGTTGTTGGTGATTTTCTTTTCTGCAAAGTTCCTCAACTCTTGAAAAGTAATTCTTCGCATTGCGGAGTATTCTTTGCTTGGAGGTTGCAGGTGTTCTTCATGCTAGTTTAAGTTCAAATTCAACCATAAAAATGGAGTTGCATAGGAGATTAGCACTCGGGCTTGAAGATGAGGATTAGAGCTGATGAGTGGCTGTGTAAGGCATATCTCCTCTTCCTCACCACCGGTTGAAGCGCTGAGATAAAACAATATCTTGGGCTTCCACAATCAGACCTCGACGGCGTTGGTGTCTCGTGAAGACAATGACCAGCGGTGAAGAACCTTAATAAGAACTATGAATGTTACGGTTTATCTGGTGGCTTTGCTAATCAGCATCGAGGCTCACTTCGTCTCATACCTCAACCAGACATTTTCGGTAGCCTTTCTGGCAATTGCATACCAGAATACTTGAGTTTCTGCCACGTTAGAGGCCACGTGTTGACAATGTGTTCAACGACAAAACCAAAGCTTATCTATTCTATTGAACCTGATGGGCTTCATAATATAGGATGTAAATTTTCGGTTTTTGTAATGACCTCGGCCTCTCATGTGTAATATCTATTAAATAAATAACATATGTTTGATGGCAAAAATAAAATAAAATAAAATACTACAAAATATTTAAATTTCATCGAGATAAGGGTTTTGGAATTTGGCTATGAAAGACAAAACAAACTGTAGTCGTGAAAATTTGTTGTTTAGCATGACATCAGTTATCAGCCACGTACTGATAGCATGTGCACCACACCCACAATTACCTTTAAGATTCATCAACGTTAAACATTGACACGAGTATTTGTTTCTCTTTTTGTCTTGCTGCACTTCCTAATTGAAAGAACCAATTAAAATACTGCTTCAGTTTTGCTCTAGACCTTAAGCTTGCTTCCGTTTCTATTTGTGGTTTTAAAAGCAATAACGAAAGGGTTTATTAAAGAGTGAATTATAAAATTAGAAATTTTTGCAAAATGTGCTATTCAATCAATATTTAAATTATGGGTTATTCAAACATTAAAATTTAATCTATTTAATTTTTAAATTTACTTTATTTGATTTAAAATATTTATAGATTTCTAAATCTATTAAAATACAGCTTCCAATAAACACCTGAATATTTTTTTCTTGCATAATTTTTTGAGGATATATCAGAGTATGACAAAGATGCAAAAATATTTAAGAGAAAGATGGCTCAAACTCCACTACTTGTTCTGTCTAAAACCTTACCTCTGCAACTAGACCAAATAGAAAAGATGGCCTTTTAAAACTCTAAGCATACTGAAGTTTGAAACTAAGAAGATTAGTTATATGGTCGATAAACCGGATCTGGTTCTGAGAAGGTGTATCATTCTATATCCTTTCTTCCTTTTTCTCTATGCGTGAAGTTATATGCCTATCGAGCTTGACCCACAAATAAAAATCAATTCTACATACTTTGTTGCTCATTAATTCAACTCACAACTACCACATATATGATTAGCTAGCAGTGCCTCTTGTGTTTGTGTCTAAGACGAAAAGGTCCAGGAGAACAGAGAGGAACATTGAAAGTGGCTAAGAAGCAAGTATGGGAAAGCCTCTTTGGGAATCAGAGTGTTTGGGTTCATCAATAAGAACCATATATAAATAACTAATACTCTGTCATTTTAAGCTATTTACTTATGCTCTGTCGTTTGAGACTTAGGGAACATGTATTTAATCACAAACCCTAAAGTTATGGAAGACATTAAATAATCAATAACTCGCCTCCCACTTATTTCTTCTATTCTCTCTACTATTTCTTTCTTTTCTCATCATTGAATTATGTGTTGTTAAGCTTGAACTTAACAATATTGGTATCAGAGCACAGTAATGGGCCCTACATCCGTTGTAGAAGATGTTGAATCTTCAGAATCGACCCAAAATTGGGAAGCCCACATTGCAAAGCTTGAGCAATAGTCTGATGAACAACAGAAGACGATTCTGGCCACTAGCACCAGTGTGAAAGAGATTGGCGACAAGCTGTTGAGTGTGGAGAGAGCTAACTCGGCGAGGTTTGACAAGTTGGAGCTGATGTTTTCGCAACTACTAAAGGATAAGCTAGCAAAGAGAGGAGTGAATGAGTACGATACACTTATATGAGTGTAGCTCCAACTCCAGCCACGAAAACTACCACAACGGTGAGCCCAAGTACGCTGGTGGGTCCTTTCCGAGCTGCAGGTGATGGTATCTTGCCTTTACCTCTTACGCCTCCCTTAATGAGACTAGCTCCAGCACCAACAAACCAAAATGCCTTCAACTACGCACCTAGGGTGGAGTCTACGATGAAGAAGATATTTCCCTTTATGAAGGCCAAAACCCTGAGGATTGGATATATAGAGTTGAAAAGTGTTTTGTGCATAACCAAACTCTCGAGGAGGAGAAGTTGGACGAGGTTTTGCCTTGTTTGACAGGAAGCGCAACCACGTGGTCTAGAACAGCTCAAGACCGATTTGATTGGAGGGACTGGTTGGACTTTAAGGAGCGGTTTAAGAAATGCTTCAGAGTGAGTAGAGGATGTAATGTGCTGTTCCAATTGGTCCAGGTAAGGCAAACAGGCTCGTTGACTGAGTATTTGGAAAAGTTTGAAGAACTCTCTGGTGAAGCTCCACACATACCTGAAGATTTGCTGATGGCATTATTTTTGGCAGGAATGGAACAGAATGTGCAAGAGAGAGTGTTGATGTGCAGACCGGAGAGTATGGATGATCTTATAGACGTGGCAAAGCTAGTGGAAAGTGTTATCTTGGAAAGAAATTAGTACTTAACAAGACCTTATAGAAACTGGGATAATAGTTCTACACCTTTTGCTGGCTGCAATACGAACTCTGTGACTCGAAGAGTTGGTGATAATGGGTAGAACAGAGAGGCAAGGCCATTCACGGAGGGTAGAAGAGCAGTTCCGAACCCTTGTAGGTATTGTGGAGAAAGGTTCTTCTCTGGCCATAAGTGTAAAACCCACCAGAGATTGAGGTTGTTAGAGGCGGAAATTGAAGAGGGGGACGATGAAATGGGTGAAGAGCCTCTAACCGAGCAAACCCCACAAGAGCCGAAAGAAGAAGTGACTGAACATCTGAAGCTTCACTCGGTGCTGGGTTTTGAGAATGAGAGGTCGATGAGAGTCAAAGGGACAGTCAAGGGAGTGGAAGTGATTGTACTCATAGACTCAGGTGCAACTTGTAATTTCATCTCTATTGAATTGCAAGAGAAACTAGCCTTACCTGTGGATGAAACAAGGAAGTACACAGTCACAGTGGCTACGGGTAGGATTGAAGGCAGCAGAGGGAAGTGTAAAAACTTAGAGCTAGTGGTACAGGGAGCTAAGATTGTGGCAGATTATCTGCTGTTTGAATTGGGAAATACTGACCTTATACTGGGATATTCATGGCTAGTTTCGTTGGGAGAAACTAAAAATAATTGGGGACTTTACAAGTTGAAGTTTTTACATGAAGGGAAGTGGATTACACTGGTGGGTGATCCAAGCCTTCAATAGCGAGAAATATCCTTGAAGGCATTGAGCCACAGCTGTTCTGGAGAGTATATGATGTATTTGTTGGAATTGACTAGTCTGTTTGAAGGAGTAACTAATGGGAAAATTCATGTGCAGAATAAGGAGATACAAAAAGTGGTTTTCGCTTTCAGAGATGTATTCGACTTGCCTCAAGGATTGCCGCCTTCAAGATCGAGAGAACATGCTATTACTCTCCGAGAGGGAACTTCCCCAATCAGTTGCAGACCATATAGGTATTCTTATCAGCAAAAAAATGAGATAGAAAAATTGGTACATGATATGTTGACTGTAGGGATTATACAGCCAAGTGTGAGTCTGTTTTCAAGTCCAGTGCTGCTGGTTAAGAAGAAGGACAGTGGATGGCGGTTTTGCGTGGATTATCGGGCTGTCAACAAAGCCACTGTCTTGGACAAGTTCCTGATCCCTTTGGTTGATGAGTTATTTGACGAGTTGCAGGGAGCAAAGGTGTTCACCAAATTGGATTTAAAATCTGGGTATCACCAGATAAGGGTGAAGGATGAGGATGTTCCAAATACAGCATTTACGACTCACGAAAAGGCATTATGAGTTCTTGGTAATGCCCTTTGGGCTCACCAACGCACCTGCCACATTCCAGAGCGTATGAATGACGTTTTCTGACAGTATCTACGAAAATTCGTGTTAGTCTTTTTCGATGACATCTGAGTCTATAGTAAGGATAATGAAGAAAACAAGGAACATTTGAGTTTGGTGCTGCAAACCTTGAGAGATCATCAGTTCTATGTTAATGAAAAGAAATGTACCTTTGAACAGCGAGAGGTATCTTACTTAGGTCACGTAATCTCAGGTTATAGTGTGGCAGCCGATGGTGAAAAGGTAGAAGCAATGAAAAGATGGCCAGAACCTAAGAACATGACGGAGCTAAGAGGTTTTTTAGGCTTGACTGGATACTATAGGAGGTTTGTCAAGGGTTACGGTATAATTGCAAAACCATTAACACAACAACTTAAAAAGAATAACTTCAGTTGGGATGAAGAAGCAGGCAAGGCATTCATCGCCTTGAAGGAAGCATTGGCTACTTTACCAACATTAGCCTTGTCGGATTACTCTAAGACCTTCACCATAGAGACCGATGCATCGGGTAATGGTATAGGGGTTGTACTATCATATGAGAGAAGACCCATTGCGTTCATCAGTCAAGCCTTCTCGAATAAAGGGAAGATAAAGTCCGTGTATGAGAAGGAATTACTAGCCATAGTGTTTGCTATAACAAAGTGGCGGTATTATGTGACCGGGAGAAAATTTACGATCCAAACGGACTAGAAGAGTCTCAAATATCTATTGGGACAGAAGCATTTAAGTGGAGATCAAATGAAATGGGATGCTAAACTCACGGACCTTGACTATGATATTGAGTATCGTCTAGGCAAGGAAATTTGGCGGCAAATGCATTGTCAAGGCAAAATTTTGATGCCCTCAACAATGTACAAGTACCAGCTCCAATTATTCTGGATCTGACAGCTGTTAAGAGTCAAGTGGACCAAGATGAAAAGTGCCAGAAATTGATACCACAGTTGAAAGAAAGGGGTTTAAAGGGTTCTGGTTTCAGCTTGCAAAACCGTATGTTGATGAAGGGTAGTGTGGTGGTTATTCCGCAAGGATCTGAGCTGATTCCGGATATACTTTCTAGATTTCATGACAGTCCAATTAGGGGTCATAGAGGAATGCTTAAGACCTGTAAGAGATTACGAGGAGAGATTTATTGGAAAGGAATGAAGAAGGATGTGGTTAAGCTTATTGAAAACTGCAGGGTTTGCCAAACTAACAAGTATTCCACATTATCACCAGCAGGATTACTCTCTTCATTTCCCATTCCACTTCAAATATGGTCACACATTAGCCTTGATTTCATAGAAGGGCTACCAATCTCTCAAGGTAAAGATGTTATACTGGTGGTTGTTGACAGGTTAAGCAAATATGCCCATTTTCTACCCCTCAAGCACCCTTACACAGCAAGGACAGTAGCAGACATCTTTTTGTGTGAGATTGTACGCTTACATGGCTTCCTTGAAACAGCAGTATCAGATCGTGATAAAGTTTTTGTGAGCAATTTCTGGGAAGAAGTTTTCAGAGCACAAGGAGCATCTCTTCACAAGAGCACCGCATATCATCCCCAAACGGATGGACAAACGGAGGTATTAAATCGTTGTCTTGAAACGTTTTTGTGTTGCTTTGTAGGTAACAAACCGAAGTCTTGGATGGATTGGTTGTCTTGGGCTGAGTACTCGTATAACACCTCTTATCACTCTGCAATCAAGACAACCCCATTTCGTGCTGTTTATGGGTGTGATGCTCCGAGGCTGTTGAACTATAGAGATTATCCATCCGCTAACGCTCAGGTGGATGAAGTGCTGAGACAACGCGATGGAATTCTAAAGGAAATGAGAGAGAACATAGCAACAGCTCAAAAACAGATGGTGCAGTCGGCCAACAAGCATAGAAGAGATGTGGAATATCAAGTGGGTGAGAAAGTGTATTTGAAGCTTAGGCCGTATAGCCAGAAATTTGTAGCATTGCGTCCAATGAGAAGCTCTCACCCAGATTCTTTTTGGACCATATGAGATTGTACAATGAGTGGGAAAGGTAACCTACAAGCTGCATATGCCTCCACATAGCGCCATTCACCCTGTTTTTCATGTGTCCCAACTGAAACAAGTTGTTCCGGCATACAGGTTTGCTCATGATATTCTTATGGTTTTAAGTGAAGAACTTGAATGGATTACTGAGCCAAAACAAATACTGGATATACGTAAGTCCAAGAGTCAAGTCACATAGGTATTCGTGAAGTGGAAGGGCCTACCGGATTGTGAGATTACTTGGGAACTAATGGAGCGATATCCAAAAGCTCACCTTGAGGACAAGGTGTTTTTATTACGGGATGGTATTGATAAGCTAGCAGTGCCTCTTGCATTTGTGTCTAAAAAGAAAAGGTCCAAGAGAACACAAAGGAATGGTGAAAGTGGCTAAGGAGCAAGTATGGGAAGGGCTATTTGGAAATAGTGTTTGGGTTCATCAATTAGAACCATATCGAAATAACTAATACTCTTCGTTTTAAGCTATTTACTTATACTCTGTTGTTTGAGACTTGGGGAACATGTATTTAATCACAAACTCTAAAGTTATGGAAAATTATGACATTAAACAATCAATATCCAATGTCGATCGGGCTTTAAGAAAACAAATTTTAGGGGTGGACTTTAAGCCGTGTCGTTTCAATTTTTGAAAAAAAAAAAAAAAAATCAATATCCCGCCTCCCACTTATTTCTTCTATTCCCTTTACTATTTCTTTCTTTTCTCATCTTGAATTCTGTGCTGTTAAGCTTGAACTTAATATAATACCATACTCTCTAGCATCCCTTATACGTTTCTGCTAACTCTACAAACGGTGAAGAAGCAGAAACCAAAATCACCTAAAAGACAATCCAACTGATGGAAGACAAAGCAACATTTCAATTGCAACGCATTCCATACTTGAAGCAAGGAATAGTTTAAACAAGCAAGTTCTTTACCACATTACAAAATTCAAAGTAAGATAAAGGAAGATTACAGATATAAATCCAGTTATCTGCAGCAAAGTATCGAAATCCACAGAGCGAATATTATTGCCAATTTGAAAACGAAACCAACATTAGAGAGCCTTAAGAAAACAAAACTTACGGAATATCCCAAGGCTTAGCTTCAGGAACAGCGACGACCATACCTTGAAGCTCTTGAGTTAACACAACTTGGCAACCAAGACGTGAGTGTTTGTTCAACACACGAGATCTAGAGCTACGCTTCAGCACATACTCCTCGTCGTAGGTACGCGGAGGGAGCTTCTCGAGCCATTCTTCTGCGATCTGGACTTCGCATTCCGCAGAGCAAGCCTCGATATCTTCCAATCGATGCGACGCCGGATCAATTAGACCAGTGTGAGTGAGCGCACGAAGGAGAGTCTGACCAGAGAGTCCAATTATTTCCTGCTTGTATCCATCGGGATCAATCGCAGAAAGCTTGACGATTCGGTCGGAGACTTTCTTCGTTCCTAGAGACGGAGAAACAGGAGCAGATGTGGCTGAGGTCCGGACGGTTACGGATCTCGCGAATGGAGAGATGCGATGGATTTGAGAGGAGAGTTTCTGGAGATGCGTCGCCATCGTCGTTCCCCAATTTTGGTCGTTGCAGAGATTTTGTGTTCCTTCTTGCTGTGAGCCGCACAAGAGTCGAAGACGTTGATATGACTGGGCCCCTTCATAAGCCCAATCATAGTTTCAGGCCCAAGCTCACGAGAAACCCAAATAACTCAAACCAGAACATTAGGTCGAACCGGTCGCCGTAAAAACTATTTGGTTTCTTCTTTCTTCCATGTGAATATGTGATTGCTAGTTTTGGATATTAGACAGGTTATTCCGTCCGGCTTAGCGGTTCTTTTCGCTATCACTTTTTTGGGTTTTTGACATAGATGTCTATAAATATTAACTAAAATCCAGTTTGGTTCCATTTTTTTCTCTTTTCAATTTCTTATATATTTCTGAATTAGGAATTGAATTAGACTCAAAATCAGTTTGTTTCTTAATTTTTTCGGTTCTAAATGAAAAATCTATAAAAACCAAATTTTTAATATAATAGTTAGTAGAATAGTAACTAAAATACCTAAAAGAACCAAACAATATAATTAATTTACAAATATGCATTAGTTTTGGTTCCTATTTGATTATCATAATATTTTTTATTTGGTTACTTAAAAGTTTTTGGTTAAAAATTGAACCAAATCTATACCAATAAAAAAGTACAAGTTTAGGGCCCCTAAAGCTATTCATGTCATCTATTTCAATGTTCTCTATATAGCTGCCACGTAAGCTTATTATTCCTTAATTGTTTAAAAAAATTTAAATCATTTAACATTTTAATAACTTACTGCTTCTAATTTTCCGTTACTAAGTACTAATAGCATTTCCCACTCCCTTCTTTTCATCTTCTTTATTCCGACTTTTCCAATTCCGAAATTTCAGTCTCTAGGTCCATGAAGATCTCATTAACTATGGTTGGACTCCTCTTAATTATTATATCTTCTGACTTTTCTGATTGATATTTCGTGTCTAAATGTATTATATAACCCATTTCTCTTCTCAAGATGAAAGATTGAGTTCTCCAGAAGTGAGGGTAAGTTTTGATCTGTCTTTGCGTTTGAAATTTCACTCTTCAGACTCTTTGATTCGTTCTGACGAGGGACGCTTTCCCATTTTCACTTGCTTTAGGTTTTGAATTTCGTGGTGACAATTGAAGCAGAGATTGAATGTTGTGACATGACGTGTTACATATGATCAAGCCTAACAGGTTCGTCAAGTGAACCCATGTATTGTGTTTTTTTCCTTCCAAATCTTGGGTGTCTTTTATGTTAAAATTGTAAACACATGTCAAAATGCGCTTTCCCCTATTGAAATACAATAATAAACTTTTTGTTACGTTTATGAGATGAAGAATACTAAATAGAAATTGATTTTCTTTGTATACAGTCTGATAACAGGAGGGATAACTGGTATTATTGTAGAATCTGCTCTATACTCAATTGATACACTCAAAACTCGAATACAGGTATGTTTCTCCTCAAATCAGTTTCTCTCAAAAAGTATCACGATGTTTCAATAGCAGACAGAAAGCTTTTCAATGAGTGTTACGAACTAAAATGTATTGAAGATCATATGTACTAATTCTATAAAAGTAGCATTAAAAGTTTTTCAAGAAACAGGTTTAGTTCTTTTCCACCCAAATAAAAATGGACACTTTATAACGTATTTTATTTATCTCGTGTTTGGTTTTACAAATTTCTGTTAATTACGAAAACCTTATATTCCTAGAAACATAGAAATTTGAATCTCTTGAGTGGATCACTAAAACAACATGGAACTATCTTTACTTGGGGCAAAAGTGCATATTCGGAAAAACATTATGCAGTAGATAACATCTTTGTTTTGATTTGAGCTTTTTTTGTACTAATGTGCTCTGCTTTTGTAGTTTTTGCTAACATCCAAAAAGCAAATACTAAAATGATTTGGTGCACAATAGATATGCTTTTGGAATGCTAAGGAGAATTTTACCAGAAGACAAGGTGAATTTGGTCGAGGGTATGACTTTGACAGCAGATAGAACTGGAGCGGTTTTCAACGTTGTGGAATCAGATCTAAACCTAACATTTATTCAACATATAAAAAAACACAAAACTCCCTCTATAATTTCATCACTATTTTCTTGCTTTGATGTGTTTTACACTATAGTTTTGTATTTTGAACAAATTTAAGGAGGGTCTGATATGTCCTCTTTATCAATTATGTGTAATTTGGATGATAATGATGATTAAATTATTACTTCATCACCCATGGAATGAATTACGATTCTTCATATCAAAATGTTTACTCTTTACATCATCTAACAAAGAGACTAATCATCTATCAAGTTTTATAAAATGGTAGTGCCAAGTTTTATAGTATTAATCATCTGTCCTAAATATAAATGGTAGTGAGAAACATGAAAGTTCATAAGTTCTTCAACATTTCAAGTTTGGTTTGTTTTTAAATAATTGGCAGTCGTAACAATAATAAACGTTGTCTTCTGCATATATGAATGTGGACATGAATGTATACTGCTGTGCTGGTATTACTCTATTCTTGGGAAGGGATCCTTACATACGAAAGAAAGTTGACAATAATATAACAAGTTACCTACAAATACAATACATATATATATATATACATATTTATCAAGCAAATACCAGGCGTAGGCGTAGCCCGGTTTTTTCCTCTAATCTATACTAATAAAAGAAAGGTTTTGTGGCCTCTCAAGCTAGTCACATAAGCAATTCAACTATTTCTTAGGTTGCCACGTCAGCTCTTTATCAAAATTTATTTTCCACTTTTTTCTCATTATTCTTCACGTAATACTAATAAAAACGTTTCAGAAGTTACAAAAAAAAAAACATTTCAGTTTTTTCGAAAAAAAGAAATGTAACATTGATGCCTATCTATATAACTTTCCCTTTTCTTTCCTTCTTCTTTAAGATGGTTTTGGAAATAAATTTTAGATTTCATCGTTCAAAAAGGATAAAACCCTAAAAAAATAAGATCACTTTTTACTCACGCCAACGATGGTTCTCATCTCGTGCCTAGCCCAAAAAATCTCGGGAATAATTATTTTCTTAGTGAATCTACAGGTAATAAATTTTGTTGTCTTTTTTGTGTATTTGCAAAATGATGAGTGTGATGTAAACTGTATTAGTGATATTTTAGTGAATTCTCTTTTACGTTTGCTTCTAATTTGTTTGTACCACATGTGAATTGTTGTAGCCAACTTAAAGATGGAAAGATCGCGGCCATCAAAATTCTCTCGGCTGAATCAAGACAAGGTGTAAAAGAATTCCTGACAGAGATCAATGTGATATCATAAATAAAACATGAGAATTTGGTTAAGCTATATATGGATGATTCGTGGAGGGAAAACACATAATTCTTTAAGGTTATTCTCTTAGTTTCTCACTCTCTAAATGTATGTTTATCTGGTTTTGTACATTTTTCCTAACCGAACAAACGGTGTTCTTCATCCCAAAAAAAGAAAAATAAACGATGTTCAGCTGGGGGCTACACTCGGAGTGGGATACAGTTTGATTGGAGTACTCCTGCCAATATGTGCGTTGGGGTTGCTAAGGGTCGTGCCTTTCTTCATGAGGAAGTACGGCCACACATAATCCATAGAGAAATTAAAGCAAGCAACCTATGATTTCGAAGAGCTTGGCAACAACACAAAATTTCACTGCCACCTCAAATTTGGTTTGGTTAAGGATTGGGTAGTAAAGTAAATAAAATTTTGATATAGTCTGACTTTTTTTCGTTTTAAATAACAATAAATTCAATTTTATCGTTATTTAATATATATATATATACACATTTATCTATAAAATAATGACTGAAGGTAGCCCAGTATAACTCGTAGTTAAATTAAAATTACTTGAGAGCATATGCAATAAGAGTCTTTGACTAGAATTTCTCATACAAATAAAATATAATAAAATATTAGATAATATTATTTTATTGAGAGAATCTCCCGAAACTCCTACAATAGTCTTTTAAATGAAAAACTTTTTCAATAAAATATTATTATTTAATATTTTAGTATTATGTTTTTGTTGGGTGACTCTAGTGAAAAACTCCATATGGTCTAAGTATGGTTTGCTAGAAACTGAAACCAATTGAGTATTTGTTTTTGGTTTAGTTCGGTTTGCTTTTTCCGGTTCTGGTATTTATGCCGAAAGCTATGTGAAACCATCTAGCTGACGTGGCGCTCATTCATTGGTTGTTCTAAAAATGGAATGAGAAGCAGAAGATTACTGCTCCATTCCAAATTCCGCCTGCAATAATTTGTTAAAATTTCTTTGATCCACTCTGTTTCAAGCTGTCACCAGAATGTCGTCGTCTTCTTCTTCTTCGTCTTCCTCGTTCAAACACATTATTAAATTTACTCATAACGAGATCGGACGAAATCAAAACCAATCGTGATTTTGGTAAGAAAACGCGATGCTTCGTAATGTTCACATCGCGCTTCTTTGTTTCGTTCTTATCTCCGGGATCTCGATCTCTACGGCGATCTCAGATAGCGAGTCTATATACGAGATCCTCAGGGCAAACGGATTACCAGTAGGGATATTCCCTAAAGGTGTGAAAGACTTCAATTATGATAGCAAAACGGGACAATTCTCGGTTTATTTAAACCAATCGTGCAAGGCCAAATACGAGACCGAGCTACATTACGACGCTATTATTACGGGGACAATAGGGTTTGCTAGAATTTGGGATTTATCTGGAATCTCAGCACAAGAGCTATTTTTGTGGTTTCCGGTTAAAGGAATACGAGTCGACGTACCGAGCTCTGGTCTCATATACTTTGATGTTGGTGTTGTTCGTAAGCAATATTCTTTGTCTTTGTTCGAGACATCCAGAGATTGCATTGCGGTTCATGGATTTCACAAGGTATGGAGTTTTGAGAATTTCTGTTTGCTAATTGAATCATATGGATTTGTAGAACTGGAATACCTTTGAAGTTTGTGATATTTATTGAAGGATAACTCAAATGGGCTATAGCATAAATAATTGTGTTCACATAGAGATTTTGAGGTTTTTCAGTGTCGAGATTGAGACTCCTTTTCAGGATCACTTTTTTTTTTTCATTTATATTGATTGGCTTGAAAGTTTTTTCATCGGTGAGGAACTGTTCAACATGTGATATTGAGAATGTCTTTAGAATTGGGAAAGATGGTTTTGAAAGCTTTCGTTTTACATGATCTAGAATCTTTGAGATACCTTTTGAAGGTCATTTTCTCCATTTTTGAATTGGTTGAGTTTTTCTTCTTAATCGGCGAGGAACTGTTGAACATGTGACATTGAGAATATCTTTAGAACTATGAAAGATAGTTCCAAATGTGTTGCATTGATTGGGATTTTACTCAGATAATAGAAAAATGAGCTAATGTGTTCTTAATGGCTTTTGCAGGTTCAGTCTTATATGTTGCCATTGTATCAAGTAGATCAAAATTCTGGGAGAGACATTATTTAAATGTTGTTATACATTATCAGAAAGATAGAAATGTTCTCATCAATTCTTTGAAGATACTTCAACTGTTTTTGGTCTCAAATCTTAGGCATGATTCAAGGTCAATTACTTCATTCTTTTTCTCTCCAATTCAGCTTCGATTTTGTATTTCATTCTTAGAAGAGAATCAGTGAGCAGAAGTTAGATGGAGAGAAAAATCTCTGGTTACTTTTGAAAAGGAATGGCCCAGAATTAGGTTGAAGTGATGATAACAACTATAAGGTGATGGATGTTTTTTGTGTTGTATTTTTGTGTCATGTTTAAACATAATATTATAAATACTATATTTAGCCAGATAAGCATTACAGAAACAGATTGGCAATTTGCAATCTTGATGTGGTAAATGAATCTAAGTTTCACAGTCAAATAAATCCTGACAATTATAGGAACTCGTCGTCATTCTAAAAACCTGTCTTGACCCTGAAAGTGGAAGTCACTGTCCAAAGATTCAATGAGAACCATTAAAGCCACCAGACCACAAGTCTCGACCCATGATTTGGATAGGCATGTGTTAAGATATAAACCCATGATCAATCTAATCAAACTCTTAGTATACTCAATCCTAAAATCAAAAGATAAGATGTAATAACAAGAAACTTCAGGTTCTTACAGTTAATGAGTAGTAATGGTTTTAGGTCAAGTCAGATTAGACAAGCATGTGGTTGTACAAATTTGTCGGCTTTGGCTCATCTTATATGCATCTCTTGATCACTTGTAAAACCAAATGTCTCTTATGATCCCATGTGGTACGGTCCACCTAAACATGGCTTAAGCCAACTCATATTTAACGAATTAATGGAAATATCTGACGTGGCGTTTATTCAGTGGTTGGTGTATTGAAAAGTAGAAGGTCATTGCTGCATGTGAATTTAGCCTTCAATAATAATTCGATAAATTTCCTTGATCCACTCTGTTTCAAGCTGTCACCAAAATGTCGTCTTCTTCTTCTTCTGCTCCTTCTTCTTCGCTTAAATCTATTCATTTAATTTCTTCATAGGTAGAGAGATCTGGCTAGAAAAACCATTTTTACTATGTTTCGTACTGTTCAAATCTCGTTTCTTTGTTTCGTTCTCATCGCTGGGATCTCGATCTCTGCTGAGAAAGACTCTATAGACGAGATCCTTCTGGCTAATGGATTACCAGTGGGGATATTTCCGAAAGGCGTGAAAGGGTTTAGCGTTAATGGTGAAACGGGACGATTCACGGTTTATCTGAATGAGTCATGTCAGGCTAAGTACGAGACTGAGCTGCATTATGATGCGGTTATATCGGGAACTATAGGTTATGCTCAAATTGGGAATTTGTCTGGAATCTCTGCGCAAGAACTCTTTTTATGGTTTCCGGTTAAAGGAATTCAGGTTGATGTGCCGAGCTCTGGTCTTATATTCTTTGATGTTGGTGTGCTTCGTAAGCAATACTCTTTGTCTTTGTTTGAGACACCGAGAGATTGTGTTGCAGTTCGTAACGATGCGGAGTTTCGTGGTGAAAACAAGGTATGAAACCATGAAAATTGATTATGTTCCAATCAATTGGGTAGCTTTACTAGAGGAAACCTGGAACAACTTGAACAAAATGATCTTATTTACACATGAAGACAACTCAAATTTATGTGTCAAGTTGTTCATTCAATGGTTTTTGAGTGTGTTGTTGTGTACTCACAAGTTTCAATGTTGCCACAAACTGTTTTATAGTGAAAATGTTTGTAGCTTTATCTCGTTCTTCAGTATCTCAATTTTGAAAAAACTCCATTTGTGCTTCAGTTTTAGCATCCTTGAATTGGTTGACGTTTGATTAGCAAGGGGCTGTTTGATAGTTGTTGAATGTGTTGTATTGTGAGATTTCATTCAGTGATTTAGTAATGGAAGATGAAGTAATGTGTCTTTCAATGTTTGTTGCAGGTTCAGGCTTCAATGTTGCCATCGTATCAAGTAGATCAAACTCGTGGGAGAAACGTTGTTTAGCAGGAGTTAAAAGAAATGTTGTTGTTATACTATACTCAGAAAGATAGAGAGATAGATAGGAGAATGCTCTCAACAAATTGTTGAAGATCCCTTCTACTGTTTTGATCTCAAATCTTAGGCATGATTCATGGTCAGACTCAGATGCTTCATTATTTCCCTTCCACTTTCCAGTGTTGTTTCTGCATAGCTTTCGCAGATTGCACAGGGACTCAACCAAAGAGAACCTGTAAGCGGAAAGAACATTGTTGGGTTTGGTTTGGAAAAGATGTTGAATGAATGGCTCAGATTTGGTTGAAGTGATGATACTTATTGAGGTGATGAATGTTTGTTATATTGTATTATTATTTTTTTGTCATTTGTTCCATTTTGTAATGTGTCATGTAAGCACATATATTATATATGAATAAATAAATAAAATCCTGTATTTTGCTGAATAAATGTCATAATAAAACCTGCAATTATGTACCCTTCACCTAATAAACAAAACTTTAGTTACTTGAAGTAATTGCATAGAAAAAACACTAAACCCTTAAGTTTCATGATCTATCTAACCAAGCTCCATTAGGTTATTCACGCAATCATTCTCATTTGCAGTCTCTGCAAAAGTTATATATGAGCCTCGGCTTTTAATGTCATAGTCAAAACTAGAAAAAAAATAAAAATAAAAAGAGATGATTGTAATAAAAGAATGTCAGGTTTTTACAGTGATGTTACTTATGGTTATGGTCCAGTCAGGTCTAGTGAAAGAGACAGTGGGACATCCATGTGGTCGTACATTTTTGTCAGCTCTGATTCAACTTGTGCCTTGTAGACCATCAGTGGCTCCGTTCAGCACATTGCCACCGAACGAGCTATGTTGCGCTGCTATCAAAACACTTGGTCAACCTTGTCTATGTGTTCTTGCTAAAGGACCACCCATTGTTGGCGTTGACCGGACCCTTGCTCTTCATTTACCTGGAAAATGTTCTGCAAATTTTCCTCCATGTAATTACTTTTCTTTCTCTTGCTGTCAGTTCTCTTTGGATTAGTTTTATTATGATTTTGAGATCAAACAAAACTGTTTAATGCAGGTGAGATTATGAAGTAGAAGCACTGTTTGACCAAGGAAATTGCTACATGGAGATGAGATTTGGGGTTTTGTAGATTCTGAGTTCAAAGAACTATGTTTCAGTTTTATGTGTTTGTTAATTGAACTTCTCCTCATGTGGGTCTTTTAACATTAGTTGTTCCAAACATATAATCTGAGCAAACTTTCTACAGATAGCATTAAAAGTTACAACAAACCTTCTGAAATTTAGACATATATACGTCAAACATAAACAAATCTACTATTACTTAGATAGACTTGTAGCAGACTTATGAAGTCTGCCATGACTTGGGGTAGACTTAACATATATCTGATATGATATAGACAGACTTATGATTGACATGTTAGCTCACTTACGACACAATTTGGAATAATAATTATATAAATTATTGATGTTTGACATAATGACTTGGATATATTAATAGCGTAGAAGCAACAAATATATGCCAAGGTCCATCTCATCTACTTGCTGTCCTCTGATGTTAACCTATTCATCAATCTCTTGTGTATCTCTCAGTATCAAAGGGCCTTCTTTGTGAATTCCAATTCATGTCCCTAATGTCTTCAGATTCCGGTGTTGCATTCATTGGTGCAAAGGCTGCAACAAAAGAGATTGTTCAAGACAGCTGAGAAACTACAGTATGCAAAAGAATCAAGCATATGTGTCACCCAAGTGTGATTTAGCTTATAATGATCGACTAATGCAAGATTCTTGGCTCAATTTACATTTTAAATATGCATGAGTAAAAGCGAAAATTCATCAAACTTCATATCTTGTGCTCTACTTCATATATTACTTCCTCTCTTCAACTTTGTAAATGATATGTTTTAAGCATTTTCCTATTTTTCCGACATATTCCAAGGTATACATCAAACTTCCTATTGAACGGAACAGAGCACGTGATACTTCATTTAACCAATGCTTTAATGGACAATGATGCCTCAACTTTACCAACTCTATTTCTGCATATGTAGTAAAATGATGGAGGAGTATGAGCAAAGTACCATCATGCCCAATCTTTGGTGTAATGAAAACTTACCTTTATCACTCATTCTCCTTTCTCTATCATACTCAAACTTGTCCCTGATTTGACTGACTTTCTCCCAGTTATCACCTTGTGTAATTCTGTTGAAACCTTGCTCCTGCTTACATTTTCAATTCTCACAGAAATAAGATCTCATATATATAATCAGGCTCGTATGTATCCACTTAAAAACATCATAAAGTTGCTACCTTAGTTTGATCGCTGTAAGAGCGCCTGTTCCTACAATGAACAAGGATACAATCACAAAACCATTCTTCCACAGCTACATACCGTTGTGATCAAATACTCATATATTCAAAGACAAACCTGTATGGATTAAAATCTTCATCGTCATCTTCGGCTGATTCATAATTTGCATGATCACTTGCGAGTTTCTTTGAATATCCTTCATCCCAATAAAGCCTCTCCCAGTTCTCTCTAAGCTCATTATATAGCTCCATATACTTTTTGCACCATGGCTCATGTTCCTATCATCAATATGGAAGCAAAATTAGATTAAAGATCAGATTCTTCCAATTGAAAGAGCTATAATCACAGTAATAATAGCAGCAATACTTAATTGTTTCTGTTTCCATTTACCCCAAACACAAGCAGCTACAAATGGTAAAAACCCTAAGAATGTGTCAAAGGAACTGACCGATTCCTTAAGAACGAGGCGAGTACGGCGCATGAACTGCTCACGAAGCTGCTTACGACGTTTATTAGGGATGTTATCTCTCGGGATTGTGAACCGCTCACGAGGAGGAACATGATCTCCAATCTCGTGCATCTCTCCGTCGACAATCCACCACTCAGATTTCTCTTCCTTCTTCTTATGCGGAAGAGATGGCAACTTGTTTCGCCTTCTCGGCTGACCTGCCTCCGTTCTAGCAAACCGAATCTGTGAAACGCCGCCGTGATGTAGCGACGGCAGAATAGAGCCCAGACGTCTCGCGACAAGGTACATGACAGTTATTGCGGCGGCTAGTAAGAGTCTGAAAGCTCCAAGTGAAGTCTCGTAAGTTTGTAACAACCTATACCAAAGCTGGTTTTCTAAACCGGTAATTTTGTTAAACCAAAAAGTTTCCAAATTCGGTTTAATTAATCTTCTTCCGATCCTTGAACCATGCATGATTCTCTCTCTGATTACTGTTTCTGGCTTCGAGAGAGAGATTGGTCATGGTAGTTTTTACTGAGTTTGATTATGTAAGATTTCATACAATTTAATCCCAAGAACATGAAATTAGCACAAAACCACCAAAGCAAAAAGATAAGAAGATTGTATTGATATAGGCAAATGGAGTGGTCCAATTCAGTAGCCTTCTTTACCTTAAAACCTTTGATTGAACTCATGTGATTTCTAAGAAAATCCAAATAATGGTTGACCATAAAAGATACAAATGATGTAGACTTGGTGATTCCTAATCAATCTATAACTTGGTGGTTCCTAATCAATATAAACAATTGAGAGATTGCAGAGATTCCATCAGTAAGTGAGACCTGTACACTGTAGAGCATTAGGGGATATAATCAACAATGAAGTATCAAAAATTTATAAGAAAATTGACAAAGCTTATAACTTTCATTGTGAATCCAAAGAAAAAAACTCTAGACTTTTCTATTGTTTAGGGAAAAAGAAGACAACTTGCAGAAGCAAAACAAAAGAAATCAAAGCTCAAATTCTTTATCAATATTCTATCAAGTGCTTCCATGAACAATTGATCCGAGAGTGCCTAGAACAGCAAAAGCAAGCAAAGGACTAACATCAAGCGTGTCGAAGATTGGAGGAATGATGTTCCTGAAGAGATTCAAGTAAGGATCACAAAGGTCTCTTATGGCGGATAAAGGTTGTCTTTCCCAAGGAATGTTAGGAAACCAACTGAGTAAAACCCTAACCATCAAAACCCCACTGTAAATGTCTAACCATTTCTTTATCCCCACCGCAACCACCGTAAGTGGTGTGTTTAAGTTTCCCGGAGGTCGATCACGGAGCGACGCAAAGAAGACTGGTCCGGCTGTACGGAGAGAGAATCTCAATGCGTTTGCAATTTGGGGAGTTGAAGTCTGGATTGCAAGAGTGAGTTTATGAGATAAGACTTTGATGATAACGATTGTTAAAGCTGCGAGAGATGCGAGAGATCGAGTTGACCCGGTGAGTGGTGATGAACGAGTTGTTGGTTTGATCGGAGTTATTGGAATGGTGGGAGATGTGAAAGCGGATGCAGTGATTCTGATTGATTTGGAGTTTCGGATTGATAGAGAAGGGAATGGTTTTGTAGGGAAGAAGAGATGAGATGGTGCTTTTTTGGTGAAGCCATGGAATTTAGTGTTTATAGGAAATGGAGGTGGACGAAGAATAGGTGAACGGAGAGCGAGAGGTGCAATGGCGGCCATCTCCGCCGAAGATTATGGGGCGATAGGTTGTTTTGAAGTCTTTGAAATACAAATCTCTTTCTTCCTTTTAAATATTTGTTGAGATTAATGATAATATTCAAGTAATTTTTTATTTTATTTTGTTTTTTCAACAATTAAATCTTGATTTTTGTTAAATGACTCATTTTTTTTCAATTAGATGGATAAGGTTCAATTTTTTTTTGGTAAAACAGATAATTCATTCATTAGTTAAAATGGGTCAAAGCCAAAGAAATCTCGACCTTACATATGACTAATTTTACAGCCGAATATGTAATTGAGTTTAACTCTCTCTTCACATAATTAAACGAAACTGAAATAAAGGACAAGACGAGTAGGTGGATAACTTGAATCACGCCATAAATTTCTTTAATCTGGGAGTTGTTCTTCATCGCTTGTACCTGCTGGAGCGAATCAGAGTATGCTGCAAGTTTGGTAATTCCAATTGCCTTTGTTGCAGAGATTCCATTGAGCATAGCTAATCTTTCGGCCATTAGAGGTGAATTTATGAACCTTGCTGAAGCTCCATTCACACAAATCTCACTTTCATCTGGTTTTTTGATATTCCAGCCAAAACCAGTGATTTTAAATTCCGAATTCCATGCCCCATCGTGAACAGAATATGTTTCCCGGTGGTTGAGAGGATATCTCATGAATCTGTGTAAGTTCTTGTTGATTCTTGTGCCAATGATTCCTGAGCTTGATGCCACTCCTTTGCTTCTCTTACTCCTTTACCGATTGTTTCATCCTCATTAAAGTATCTCTTTTAAAAGATTAGCTGGTTTCTTGCTTTCCAGATTGACCAGCAGATCCAAGAGAAGAGAGATCCTTGGCTAACTCCAGTTGGTGGTAAAGCCCATGTTCGGTTGCCAAACTTGAGAGCTTCTATGAATGAGTTGAAGTCGCCTGGCTTGAGTTTAGTAGCTAGTGGAGTTTTTTCCCATACTGATTAGGGAATAATTACAATGAAGGAAGGTATGTCGAAGTTTTCCCTTATAGAGTCCAACTCGGTCTAGAGCCCCTGAAGCTTGTCATTGGCCTTCTCGGTAGACTTGAAGGTTGTGTTCCTGTCCGACTCAGCGCACTTAAGCAACTCTGTCAAAGCTGCATTCTGTTCCACCAATCTGATGACGTTTTCACGCTCAACCTTCTACTCGTTCTTCACACAAGCGAGTTCTTCCTTGGTGGCAGTAATTCGGGACCTCGCTTCCACTTCTTCGAGTTGGGATTGGCCAGTTCGACCAGAGTTCCTCCAGACACTCCTGTCCAGGTCGGCATGGGACCTCTCGCGCTGAAGCATAATGCTGTTTAGACAGGCGATAAACTACAAAAACTTTGACAAAGTAAAGTTACAGGATTTGAAGCAAAAACAAAATTATGGAACTGAATTTTAAAAAAAAAGAGGAAAACTTACCTGAAACAGCAAATATGCACCGTCTTGGTATTCCTCCTGATTCTCCATTTGATCCGGAGAAGGGAGACACTCTAATGACGTCCTGATCTGATGCATCAAATCAGCACATTCCGTCCGAAACTCCAAAATCGATCTTGGATCAGAATGATCAAAGGTGAAACGGAAGTCAAGAACGCCCTTTCCTCTCCCCCAAGAAATACCGGAGGCATTACAGCGGGTAACAACTCTAGGAGTAACGACTCCAGGAGAAGCGGTCCTAGGCGAATAATCCCTTGGCCTTTTCGCAGGTCGTGAATTTCCCCGACTAAGACTTGAAGGTTCTTCAACAATGTCCCGAGTAGGTGCAGAAGAAGATCTGGTCACTCTAAAAGATCCCTCAGCAGGGCGAGTCTCCATTCCATCAAGAGCAGCGTTCATACCTTCTACAACATTGGGAAGTTCAAAATCGTCAAGACCCATCTTCACTTAAAGTACTCAATATATCAGAAAATTTTTGAAGTCGGAAGAAGACTATAGAAAAGGAGATAAAAATGAAATCGCAAGGATTAATCACAAAGATGAAGTGAATGGTAAAATAGTGATGGCGCGGTATTTATAGGAATTTCTCGGAAACCGAAGCGATGCCAAACAGTAATAATTACTCAGCACGCAGAAATCGAGAGAACCGCCTCAAATAACCCAATCGCGGAGTGACACATGGACCGAAGATTCTAGAAGTGGAGAATTTCCCAACTCGGAAACTCAGCAATAGATTTCCGAGTCTGGGGGGCACAATTGTTGGAGGTGGATCTAATGTCCTACTTCGATCCACGGAAACAATGGGCCAAATTCTAAGTTTCGAACTCGACTAAT
Source organism: Lepidium africanum (assembly GCA_900406405.1). Classification (NCBI taxonomy): domain Eukaryota; kingdom Viridiplantae; phylum Streptophyta; class Magnoliopsida; order Brassicales; family Brassicaceae; genus Lepidium; species Lepidium africanum. The sequence continues at coordinate 58,804 of OVAX01000056.1, read as the reverse complement.
TTATCAAAGTCTCAACTCGGACGATTTCCTTCTCGGAAGCGTGCTAAAGCCTGAAGGAAGTCGGATGATACGTCAGCAAACAAAGAAATGAAAATTTTCCTTTCCGACATAGAAAATTTCAGAAAATCTAGTAAGAATCTTCTAGATACGATCTTTATCTAGAAATTTGTATATTTTCCTTTATCCAATCTACTTTGTAACTGCCTCTATGGTTTATAGATAGAGGGGCATGTCACAAGACATTGAGCAATATACTGTACTCGGCAACTATCAATCTTCCCAATACACTCTTTGTTCTCCAAAGTCTTAAAAGAATTCTTGCCAATCTTCCCTCTTTTAATCAGAATCATGGACTTAGCTACTTGTGCTAGACCCGGTTTGAACATCTGTGACGCCGTCGACCACTACAATGTTTTTTTTTTGTCTAAATCACACCTTAACGAGTGAGTTTTTGAACGGTATTTTTTTAACTACAAATCTTTTCAAAATCTCTCCAAATCAGATAGAGTAGTTATCTTGAACAAAGATTCTTATATTTTGAATAACAACATATTTGATATGATTTTGATAAATCATTAATTGAATAACAGGAGATTATGTATTATTTTGAGTGATTTTATATAAATTCTAAATTGAATAACAGGTGATTTCATTAATGATTTAGAAATCTTTAGTTGAATAACAGATGATTTTAAAAAAAAACTAAAATCACCTAAAATTCTACTTTCAATACATCCCAAAATCCTATCAACCACCAAATCATGCAACTAAATGGAATTAAACATAAATATAAAAAAAAATGCAGAAAAATAACCAGTTAACAAAATACATATCAAAATTAAATAATTGTTATCAAAACTAATTATAGCTAAAAGTTTTATGATTATGATTATGCATCTAACTAGCTTAATATGTTGCAATTTGCAGTAGTAAAACCGAACAAACAAAAATAACTAAAAAGTTAGTATTCTTCATTCCAAGACCATTGTTTGTCAGACAAAAAAAAAATCAAAGAACTTTCAACTCATTGAATAAAAATAAAATAGAAGGCTTTATTATAAAACCAATTATTAGAATAATTCACACACACAAAAAAAACAACAAAAATATTACAGGTTTACAATTATAATTTGGTATTACAAGTTATAATCAACATAAAGGAAATAAATGAGGACGTAAAATTGGTAAAGACCAAAGAGAAGCATCTAAGAATTTAACATTCTCACCATTTGAGAATATCTCCCACATAATATGTCTCATCATCTTCATCGGCTTTCCGATGTTTAACCTCCATCTTTGCACCACCGTCCGTGACGTTCCCACAAAGAATCCTCGCCGTCGATTTCCTAACCGTACGACGGCTCGTTTTCCTTTCCTCCGTTGCTGTGGCCACCATGGCTTTGACTGAAGACTTGAAATGGCCTGAACTGCGTTTCTTCTTACCATTTTTAATTTTGTGGGTTTCTTTGTTTGCAAGTTCTCTTGATCCCGAATGTGGTTTTTATAAGTATAAGTGAGTGAGTGATGATGGATGATGTGTAAAGACTTCGTTGTCAAAAAGCTCTTTTAATCATTGATGAGGTAATGATTATAAGCATCATGAAGACCTATGGTTAGTAGTCTATGAGCTTTAACCTTTTCTAAAAAATATTCAATTTTCGATCTTTCAAATATTATACTCCAAACAAAGAATTGCTTAATATAATTAAGTTAATTAAAGATAGATCATAGATCTAACTAAATGTGATCAAAACATTGCTTAATATAATTAAAACGCATTTTCGTCCTAAAATTCATATATTACTATCTGTTAATAAAATACATCGCTGAAACTAGCCCTGGGCGTTTGGATCTTCGGGTCGGGTTTGGGTCATGTCCTTTTGAGTTTAGTTCTTTCGGGTCCAGAATATTTATTTCTATATAGGACCCGTTACTATTTCGGTTCAGTTTCGGGTCGGTCTCATTCAGGTTCGGGTTGGTTCGGCTCCAAATTGAAAAAACCTGAAACTTACCTGAATACCCAAATAATCGAGAAATATCCCAAAAAATGTTAAAAATACCAAAACAAATACCTAAATATCATAAAGGTACCTAAAAATAGCTAAAAAGATTTTTGAATACCTAAATTTCAAAAATATGTGAAAATATCTAAAATTACCAAAAAATACTCATAGAATACTCTAAAAATACCTAAAAAACTATAAAATCGGGTCTTTGGGTATCCGTTTGGTTCTCGGTTCGGTCCGGGTTTGGCTACGGTTCTTCGGGTCCTAAATTTTTGTACCCGTTTAGGTATTTTAGGCATTTCGGGTTCGAGTTTGGATCTTCTTTTTGGAGTCGTGTCCAGGTTCGGTTATTCGAGTCCAATTTTTATGCTCAGCCCTAACTGAAATATTAAAACCGGCTAGCAATATACAAAAGTAGCTCTGGAAACAGAGTCCAAACAAAGAAAGTTAAGTACTACAAACACTTTTATAGAAAATGCTAGAACAATTTAGGAAAAGAAATACAAAAAATAATAATTAGAAATTACTGCAAGACATAACAAAATCGAACTAGTGACGAAAACTCTCGTAGCAAATGATAATACTTTTCGAATGAAGAACTAGAAAACTAGACCGGTAAGAATATCTATTAAAGAAATGCGTTCTTTATATATTTTCTGCCTTCAAATACATTTGAGTTTCTAGAGATCATAAAATATCTATTATAGTACTGTTGAGCTTTTTTGGTGACATAATCCAAATATATAAATTACCGAATAATAAATTTAAAACCTTTGAAATCTCATAGTTAGTAGGTTTTCTTGGACGTTTATATGACTTAGGAATTTCTAAGTTCCTAGATTTTTACTAAAATGATTAAGCCGAAAATTTCCGTGACTTATTCAAAGTTTGGATTAGTTTAGTTAGATCTTAAAAGATAATGATATTGGCATTTTGTACCATCACTAGCTACTCTAAGATAATCCATAGAGGTTAGTTAGGCTATTAATTATAATTTGGTTTTTGTATTTTTACATGTTGCTTTCGTCTGCAGAGATTCTAGACCTCAAGTCTACGTTTTAGTTGGGACGAAAAATACTTTTTTATTTATAAAGTTGATGAATTAATTGAGATTTAATCGGCCTTAGGTTGTATACCTCGTGGTTTCATCATTACATTTGTTTTTTACAACTGATTGATTACTTTACGAGATCTTTTCTACGTTAAAAGCTCCATTGATGAAGAAACTGTAATTGCCGTGGGAGGACTCCTTTCTTTTGTTTTTTTTTCTTACAATTCTGGTGAGCTTCTCTACCTTTGGAGCAAGTTCAAAGTTTTAATTTATTTATTGGAATAATTCGGAACCAGACTTTTGAAAACCAATATTATTTTGGTTCTAATTTTGTTTCTATTTCAAATACTCATTAAGCTAACCTGAACCGAATTTCAGTCGATACATATATGGTACAATATTCCTAAAATCGAAAGAACCAAAAAAACCATAAAAATCAATATGAACCGAATAATCCAATGTTCATGACTAATTCTATAAGTAAATATAAATTAGGAAATATTTCTATTCAGCTAGATTAAAACTATTTTGTAGTTAATATTTAAGTATACTAATACAATCATACAAGTGAAAAGTAATATAATAATTTTATTTTGTTGAAATTTACTTATCTGACGTCTTTTTTTTTTTTTCATCTCAGGAATAATATTAAGAAACGTCCACCAACCGTGGTACAAAGGTTCAGGCCAAAGCCAGTCATACAAAAACAAAGCAAACTCTGTGGGAAGCAACCATTATCGGTTACACATAAAATACAGGAAAAATCTGCAACAAAAACAGAGCAGAAACTCCGCAAACAAACGATCTTTGAACGATCGAAGAACAAGACTTAGGAGGGTCTAATGTCTTCCTCAATTTCTGAAATCAGCCAAAGAGGCTCTCCAGCTGAGGCAAACAAACCTTGTCTAGTTACGCTACTAGCTATTCGTCGAGCCACTCTATTAGCTTTGGCCATTGATACAAAGAACTCACAGCTAACAAAGTATGAAGAAAGACTTGCAATCAGCTCCAAAAGGGTACGATATTTAGGCCATTCATGCGGCTTCTTGATTGCCTTTGATAGGGCATTACTTTCCAACCAAAACTCCACATATAGCAATCCTAAATCCTTAACACTTTGCATTGCCCAAATTAGGCATCTAGTCTCAGTAATCAACTTAGTCTGTGATGGAGTGAGTGCATCTCTTGCGTGGAAAAGCATCTTACCATGGTGATCACGAATCACCCAAGAGACCCCACTTAAACTTTCTGGATGAGTCCATGAAAAACCTATGTTGCATTTAAGAACTCCACATCTTGGTTTCTACCAGCGAACCCTACTTTGTATATTGATTATGTTGTTTGCTTGGACTCGATTAGATACACTATTGGCAGAGGACCAACTGTTAGCGTCATCAATAGCCACAGCCAAAACACATTCCGAATTGTATGCATCATTATTTAAAATCTCTCCATTTCGTTGTTTCCATATCTGCCACAAAACCCACGGAAGAGCATCTCTACAATCCGAGCGGATTTGCTGATGACCAATATGTTTCAGGAAATGCTCTATATAAGAGAGAATTGAACTATCCGAACCAGGATGTAAGATAGGCAGATTAGTCTTTCTCCATACTTGGGATGCATGTTCACAGTCAAAAAGCACATGACTAATAGTCTCTGGTTCTCGTTTACAGACTTTACAAAGGGAATCAACATTTATACCGTGAATAGTGAGACATTCTGCAACTGATAAGGCACTAGATAGAATCCTCCACATGAAATGTTTGATTTTAGAAAGTGTGTTAAGCTTCCAGACCTTTGTTTTAAGCATGTTTATCCTACTCGTATATGCGGAAGTTACTGAAGGTGTATGTATATCCCGAGCCACAAACCAGTAGCCACTCTTCACGGAATACGTCCCTTCCTTAGTGAATGGCCAAAACCATTCATCATCGCTTGATATACATGGTGGGAAGCTAATAATTCGGTATACCTTTGCTACCGGAAACAAAACAGAGAGTTGAGAGTGATCCCATGACCCATCCAAAGTAATGAGGGCAGATCAGTGCAGGGTAAGTAACGACCTCATTGCTTACATGCATTCGTGGAAATGAATCAAAAATCCACTTATCTTTCCATACCCGAGTGTTCTCTCCATTCCCTATTGTTTTCATAAGTCCTTTGGAAAGAAGCTCACGGCCATATAAAATGCTCCTCCACGCAAACGAAGGCCTACACCCTACCTTTGCTTCAAGGAAATCATGATTAGCATAATATCGACCTTTATACAACTTGCTGACCAGCGTGGATGGATCCGTTAACAAATGCCACGATTGTTTGGCTAGGAGGCTTTGGTTGAACATCCCGATATCCCGAAAACCCAATCCTCCTTCATCTTTACATGAGGCCCAATGAATCTTTTTTTTTGTTATCATGCCCATTCCACCAGAATTTTGACATTGCTGAAGTCCGCTTCTTACACTGGTGTTTTGAGAGTCTAAAACATGACATTGCGTATACGGGAAGCGCAAGACCTATGGATTTAATTAGCACCTCTTTCCCACTCAAAGATAGTGTTTTATTTGACCAACCACTGAGTCTTGACTATAGTCTATTCGAGATATACTGTAAAAGGCCTCGTTTAGAACCACTAAAACATTCTGGTAAACCCGGATATTTACCATCTCCACCCTCTTTAGTGATTCCCATGTATGATCCGAGCAAACATTTCATATAGGGGTCAATTTTACTACCAAAAGTAATAGCAGATTTAGAAAAATTTATCTCTTGCCTGGAAGCCTTACCATAAAGATCAAGACACCGTAGGACTTCACCCCCTTCTTTGAAAGTCGCTCGGCATATAAAGATGCTATCATCAGCAAATAACAACTGCTGTATTGATGGACATTGTCGAGATAACTGAATCCTTGAAACCCGACCTTCAAATTCAGCTTGTTTCATAGTGTGTACAAGAGTTTCAGCACACAAAATAAAGAGAAACGGGGGTAGTGGGTAACCTTGTCTCAAACCTCGTTCTGGCTTAATAAAACCATAAGGAGAGCCATTCAACAGAACATAATACGTCACCGAGCGAACACACTTCATAATCCACATCACCCACTTTTCAGCAAAACCGAGCTTCTTAAAAAGTTCCTCCAAAAATTCCCACTCTAGCCGGTCATATGCCTTCGACATGTCAGTTTTAATGACCATGAAGTCTGAATTGCATCTCGGGTTAGTCATTAGTGCATGAATCATCTCGTGTGCTACCAAGATGTTATCCGAAATTAACTTCCCTGCCACGAAACCACCTTGAGTTTTGGACACAATCTCTAGCAGACATCTCTTTAGACGAGTACTTAGAACCCTCGAAACAATTGTGTATGCAACTGAACACAAACTAATTGGTCTTAAATATGTCATCTTACACGGATTACCAACCTTTGGTAAAAGACAAATGTTTGTGAAATTCCATTGATGTGGTAATACACCAGTTTCGAAAGAACCTTTGACCTCATGGATGACATCGTTACCTACAAGATCCCAGAATGATTGGAAGAATAGGCCAGTCATCCCATCAGCTCCGGGAGCTTTTGTGCTTTTAACACCAAATGTAGTCGTACGGATCTCCTCATCGAATACCGCTTTTGTCAATTCCGAGTTCATACTATCGGTCACACGTGGACTCATATTTACCAGCAGCTCACTTATTTGAGAAGGCTTAGACGACTTGAACAAATTCTGAAAATATTCCACCACTACATCCCCTTTGGAACCCTCCGTTATTTGTTTGATTCCTTCAGCATTTATAAGCATCGGGACCGAATTATTAGCTCTTCTACATTGCACACTACCGCGAAAGAACTTCGTATTGCGATCCCCTTCTTTAAGCCAACTTTCTTTACTCTTTTGTCTCCAATAGATCTCTTCATCTCTGAAGGCTTGAAATAAATCAGCCTTTATATCACGAAGTAAACAAGAATCCAGATGAAGTTTTAATTCTTCTTTTTCCAGCTCACTTTTGAGCCTATTAATTTGAATGTAGGAATTACAGTTAGCTCCTTTTTTCCACTTGGACAAAGCTGAACGACATGCTGAAATTTTTGAAACCAGACGACACTCAGTATCAAGCTTGTTGGACTGCCATGCGTTCTTAATCACATCTCTCACACCTGGTTTCTTCAGCCATCTTTTGTCGAATTGAAACTGACTTGTTTTACGGATTGAGTCTGTTGTAAACCGGATGAGTAATGGCCTATGGTCGGAACCTAATCTGTAAAGAAATTCTCCTTGAACCAAAGGCAATAACCGGAACCATTGCGCATTACCCAGGGCCCTATCCAAATGACATTGGATATATTCACCATTTCTATTTCCAGCCCATGAAAATTGGTTTCCAGTACAATGTATCTCTCTCAGACCGTAGTCATTAATCATGTTACGAAATGGATAAAACGTAGCATCATCTCTTAATGGGCCCCCAAGCTTCTCTGTATTGTCTAGAAGCTCATTCAAATCTCCAATTACCAGCCACGGGCCATTTCTTGTAGCTTCAATGTCCACTAATTTATCCCACACTTCTTGTCTTAGGTGTCTTATTGGTTCACCATACACAAATGAGATAAAGAATGACAAAGCTCCCAAACTCACTTGAACGTCTATTATACGTTTAATAGATTATAGAACAATAACGTTATAAGATGATTTCCAAAATAACACCAAACCGCCACACAACCTTCTGGCTCAACAATACATGAATTATCATAACCCAACGATTTCTGTAAACCCACCACATAACCATTGGAGTTTTTAGACTCCATGAAGAACAAAAAATCTAGAAATAAGACCGTCTCATTCCCCGAAGAAGCTGAATTGTCAAGGTGTTCCCCAACCCTTGACAATTCCAGCTTAGTATGCTCATAAATCCTTTGGCGATTCCTCATTCAGAACCACCTTTTCACTTACTCTCTTAGAATTTGATATGTCTGCATTTTAGTCCATTTTAGGTTCATTAATCATTCGGTTTTGCATCTATATCCCTTGCATTTATATGATTTAGAGTCTTTTAAGTCTACATTGCATACTTTGCACTGGCATTGCATTGGAGTGTTTCAGGAGCATTGTTGGAGCATATCGGAGTGCTTTCAGACCAAAGAAAAGAGGAGGATTGGATTGGAAGCAAGACTTGGATCAGAAGAGACTTAAATGAAGAAGGGGACTGACTCACTTTGTTCACTCGCCGGACCATTGCGAGTGAAGCCATATTTGCAACCAGGAGAAATGACTCGCTGCCTCTGCTGGTTGTCTTAGGCGAGCAATACTTGAGGAAGTTTCAACTCGGCTAGATAGAGGTCACTCGCTGGAGTGACTCGCCTGCTCCTGCGAGTGAGCCTGTCCCAAGACTCACCAGATGCATGACTCGACCTGTTCACTCACCTGCACCTACGAGTGACTCATTTCTTTGACTTTTATTTTCCACGTTGACCGATTTTAGGTATGATGTACGGGGGCTACAAATACCCCTTTAGCCCCCAAAAACGATTATTCTCGTTTTTACTTCTTTTGGCAAGATCAAACAACCTCTTTTTTCCTTAATCTTAAGTTTTATTTGCTTCTTTAGTGAAAGATCTTGGATTTTGGTTTGACGGATTGCTTATGGTTATTTAATCAAAGTTGTTTAGTTTTTACTGCTGATTCTACTTATGTCTTCCTCTTTTATTTCTGGGTTTGTGTTCTTCACCATGCTTAGTAAGTAGATTTCTTTAGGGTTAGTGAGGAGATGAGTTAGATTTAGGTTGAAGCATGGTAGTTTCTCTTGTTTAGGCTAGTATTGCTCATATTTTGGTAGATTATATGTGTTTAATGCTTGTTTCAACCTGATCAATTGGAACATGTAAACAAGGCAGCAAACATCCACCAAGTGTTTGATAAAATGCCAAGTTCAGTTCTAATCTAGGATTTGCTGCTCCTTCACCAAAAATTGTTGTTTGGAGTGGTTGATTTGCTTGTTATGGTCCTTGCTTAATGCCAATGTGGTTTTGATCACCAAGAGATTTGGTTTTGATCAATCTCAGATTAAGAGTTTATTGTCCAAGAGAATGGTTGGAATGTTTGAATCATAGTTGCTGTAACTCAAAATCTCCTTGTTAGGTTGCTGGATAAGAGTAGATAACCATGATTCTTCTGAAATCGATTACCCATATCTCCTCATGAACCCTTGCTTAGTATTTAATTGCTCTTGCTTACCTTGCTCTGGTTATCTGCCATTTCTCTGTTTTAGATTGCTCTGTTTTTTCTTCAGCACTTTGCTTCGTATTTCTTCTAAAAACGAATTTTCCTGCTTGATAATGGCTTGAACTAGTGTTTGATTGTATTACTAGCTGCTAAGCATAATCCTGTTGGTTCGATACCTTAGATACTACGAGGATTTGATAACACATAGGGGTGAAAAAACCTGTTATCAACATTCTTCTCCTCTTAACACACTTCTTATTCCTCCGTAGCTTTACGTTTAGCCGGTATTTCTTCACCAGCTACACTCTGTTGCTTCTCCCTATAAACCATCATCGTCTTCTTTTTATTTTCTTGTCGCCTCCACTTGCTAGGTCTCCTTCTGTATTTTAACAGTACAGCTTTAGCCCCAGACGAGTTTGCATTAGCACCAACTCGAAAAACCGTAGATCCTGCACCTGAATGATCACCTTGGACCGGTAGAGCACCATCTTTGTCAACATTATTGTTCTGATGAGGCACAATAGCTGCACACGAAACAGCCTTAGAACTTTCGGCCTTCTCACCAAAACCAGCTTGATTTTTACTGAAATCAAAAACCAAGCCTTCACCTTTTTCCACATCATCAGTAATCACGATAGGTGGTTCCAACATCAAAAATTTCCTTTGTCCTTGGATATCACCATTGAGCTTACATACTAAACGTCGGATTCGATCTTTCCTCGCCTGTTTTTCCATAGGTTTCGCTGCCATAATGTACCACCTGAATTGGTCTAAAACTTCATCTGCAATTCGCAACTTCCCCGTACGTTCATCACAGCCCACATCACTCTCTGCTAACACACCTAACAGAGGGTCACCTTCCTTCAACACTTTTGGTTTAATAACCTCTGCACCTTTTTTGGTCCCCACTGTTGCATCTACATGCCGGTTCATGGGATTAAAAGGATATCTTGGTTTATCATGAGTCAACCATAGACAGTGAAAACACTGTTTCCGGATACATTCGTATTCAAAACTCACGGTAAACACTTCACCAGTAGGTGATTCATATTCTCAAGTTTTTAAGAGGTTTCATGACATTTAATAGTACTTTAACTTTGATGAAACCTTTTCTTTGTGACTTGAGTGGCTCAAAAGCAAGCTCCTCCACATGACGAAGAGATCCTGCAATCTCCATCAACACCTCGTTATCGTAACAATCTAAAGGAATTTGATGCATACGAACCCTTACAGGTAAAATTTTAAAGTAGCTTTCTGGTTGCTTCGCCACCCAACATTCAAGGATTATACTCCAGTCATCATATTCCACACTCCCACTTGTAACACTGCTTGCAAATCATCTTCAAATTTGAAAATGAATTGAAACTTGTCATTTGAGATAGCATATCCACGACATCTATCACCAACTCTCCACATTCTCGGTATGTCATGAATGAAACTCGCCATTCTTTGACATGCTGGATTAAGTAATCCAAACCTGGGCACGGGTCGAGTATCCGGGATTTTTGTGGTACCCGAATCCGGATCCGTCGGATTCATGTTTTTATTACCCGGATCCGGATCCGAATATCACGGGTATCCAAAGTTTAATATCCGGAGATATCCGGATTCAGATCCGTGGATATCCGGATTTGAACCATTATTACATTATATAATTTTTTAATAAAAATAATACCATATTTATAATAAAAAGATGTTAAAAATAAATATGTAAATTTCTAATATTAAAATTTTTAAAAATTAAATAAAATCACAAAATACCAAAATATATATTTTTTTTTATAATTTATATTAATATATCCCTAAAGTTTTAGAATAAAAATAAATTTTATGTTAAATTCCAACATTAATATCTAAAAGTATTATATAGTTCATAATTCAAAAAATTTAAACGAACCTATATATTAACACATTTAAAATTAATTAATAGAACTATTACATATTATTAAAAATCATATACTAAATTTTCTAAATCGGGTCGGATCTGGATAGAAACTGTAATCCAGAGACTTCAACAGAAAACTTGCCTTAAACCTCCACCACGGCGGAAACTCTAGCCAAGAATTCTAGGGTTCTTTGCCTAATTTATTGTTTATCACTCACGCAAGGAAAGAAAAGGAAACACAATCCGGCGAGAAAAGTAAATATTCCCGGTAAAAAGCTCTTCTTCCCAAAAATAAAAATACTCTAGGCGAAGAAGAGAGTGATAAGCCTCATTTTAGAGGATTTCTATTTGACTTATCTGAAGTCTTGTTGTTGCCTTTTTTTTTTGTCAAATGAGCAAGATTTGTTTATACGTGGATGACGATGAAGATAGTTGAGGCTGTGGATGACGATGAAGATAGTTGAGGCTATGGAGACTGAGAAGTTCGACGATTTGGAGAAATTCAGGGTTGGATTGGAAAAATCAAAAGGCAGGTGAAGAAGATTGATGTTCGAAAATGAAGGAGAGTATTAACAACAACAAAAATCAAGGAGTTTTTGGGATAAGTGGAATGTGTGGTGTAGGGAGAACCACTTTTGCCGAAGAGCACAAATAGACGACGAAGTTTAATGTATGTATTTTATCTACTTCTCTTGTCTTGTCTATGATTCTATGTTTGTAAATCAAAATAACAAGATGTTCTTGTCTTGATGAGAGAGCTTACTACAAGTTTAGAGGAATTCTGGATTTCTGACTTTTGGTTAATGTCTCCGGAGACTGTTTTCTCCTGTTTAGTGAGTTAGATGATTGATTTACAACTCTCTTTTTTTTTCAGGTCACTTCGATAACTAGATTATGTTCATGGCTGTATCAAAATCTCCAATTCTTGAGGAACTCAAGTACAAATTAAAGATACAAACAATGAAGCAAAGGAATCAAAGAAGCAAGGAAGTGTTCAAGGAAATCAACAAGCAGAGGAATCATAAAAATCACATAAGAAAGCAAACAAACAAATTGAGCACAAGAGCATACAATCAAGGAACCAACAAAAGCAAAGAAAAGAACAAGCAAATTCATTGAGCACGTAAGCAAAGAAACAATGAACAAAGAAAGGAATCATTTATGTATGTATGCATCAATCATAATGATTATGTAAGTATGCAACATTTATGTATGTGTGCATTTATTCATGTATGCATGAATCAACGAAGTATGCATTATCTGGTTGTGAACTGTAAAATCAGTTCCAGATTGCAATTTTCAGTTTGCGGGCATGTAGAAGCTGGTGACTCTTGACGATGTGTGAACCACACAAGCGTTGGATCGCTTAACACCATTTAAGATTCTTTTGGTCTAAAAATCCAAACTAATAGAGTCTAAATCCACTTATGATGTGATAGTACCAAGTGAAGATGAAGCAATACCTGTTTTGTCTCTGTGCATTCAGTCATAAATATGTTCATTCTGGCTTTTGTAGAAATCTAGTTAAGCAGGTAGTTTTAATGGTTACTTCTTCAATAAATACATGTGGAATATATCCAAAGGTAGCTTTTCAATTCTCAAAATTCCCTATTTGATGCAGGTTTCTAATGAATAAAGGTCTAACCTTTGGCTTTCAAAGTTACAGGCGCTTCATTAAAAGACTGACCTGAAAAATATTGGGAAGGCACATTGCAGAAGTTATCAAAAGGTAAATCTCATGAGACTAGACTAGTTCATCAAATGGAAGCTAGTTATATAAATAAAGTGTAAATGTTAACTGATTATATACCTGAGGGCTGATATGCATAATTCATATTCAACAGAGTTTTGTTTTCTAGCTCTCATAAACAATTTTGTTGTAGATTGTAGATGTTTTAAATATATGCCAAATCTTTACTCTCTACCATGTTTTACGTGTATAGATAAAGCAAATTAAATACAACTTTATACATACCTATCTTAAAGTCTACAGACATTTGAAATCTCCTTGGAATCTGAATAAAAAAGAAAAAAAGAAACTGTTAAGTTCAGTTAAGACTGTAAAATTGACATAAATCAAGTCTTGTCTTTATGATTTCTCAATCCCTTTGTTTTGGAAAGCTACGAGAGCAAATGGATTCCTTGCCTTGTGTAATCAGTTTATTGAACCTACCATGTGACTGTAAGAGCTCACACAGTTTCAGGTTTTTCAATCCCTTTGTTTTTAGTTTCTTACACTCCTTTATTTCAGTGGTTTAGGAGTCCACCAATATGCTTTGGTCCCTGTTATCATTAGATAACTTGTATAAACCTAACTGAATGAGCTCTAAGTTAGTAGCTTTAAAGTATTTCTCAATTCTTAATCCCCTCTGTTTCAGAACCACTGGTTTGGCTAATCAGTGTAGGCAATTAACATCAACTGATTAAATAGCTCGTATATTAAAGTTTGCTAATGTCTAAGAGATATAAAACTATTAGTTTTTAGGGGCTTTTTCAGTTCCCATTTCTCCATTCTATTAAAACCAAAGAATCATTTTTAAGTCGTTGGTTTTTGCTATCAGTTTAGGCAACTCTCCCATACAATTGTTTTGATCCTTGCTTGTGTGTATAAACTCTTAACTCTAAAAGCTAGCTTTTAGATGATTTTTTCATTCCCATATCCTGCTTTAGGTTGCAGGTTTGTCTTGGAAAACTCCCATATAACTTCTTTTAATTATAAAGCACACCATTCAGATGTGTTTATGTGAATGCAATTATTTTGATCTTCCATATAACATCTTTTAAAAAGTGCTTAGATTAGAGTTTTTGTGATCTCATTGTGTTTGATCTCTGAAACTATAAGCTTTATAGAGGCTTTTTCAGTTCCCATTTCCCTATTCTTTTCAAACCAAAGAATCATTTATAAGTCATTGGTTTCTATTATTAGTTTAGGCAACTTTCCATCAATTGTTATGATCCGTACTTGTGTTTATAAACTCTTTAACACTAAAAGCTTCTAAAGGATTTTGTCATTCCCATATCCTGCTTTAAGTTGCAGGTTTGTGTTGCAAACTCCCATATTACTTCTTTAGTTATAAAGCACACATTCATATGTGCTTGTGTGTATGCAATTACTTTGAGCTCCCATATACATCTTTTAATGGCTGCTTAGATTAGAGTTATTTTGATATCATTGTGTATGATCTCTGAAACTATTTGGTTTTAGGGGCTTTTTCAGTTCCCATTTCCCCATTCTTTTCAAAGCATAGAATCATTTTTAAGGCGTTGGTTTTTGTTATCAGTTGAGGCAACTCTCCCATCAATTGTCTTGATCTGTACTTGTTTATAATTTTTTAACACTAAAAGCTTCTAAAGGCTTTTGTCATTCCCATTTCCTGCTTTAAGTTGCAGGTTCGAGTTGCAAACTCCAATATAACTTCTTTTAGTTATAAAACACACACATCCAGATGTGTTCGTGTATATGCAATTATGTTGAGCTCCCATATAACATCTTTTAAAGACTTCTTAAATTAGAGTTTTTGTGATCTCATCGTGTATGATCTCTGAAACTATAAGCTTTTTAGGGGCTTTTCCAGTTCCCATTTCCCCATTCCTTTCAAACCAAAGAATCAATCTTAAGCCGTTGGTTTTTGTTATATGTTTAGGTAACTCTCCAGTTCCCAGTTCCCATTTCCCCATTCTTTTCAAACCAAAGAATAATTTTTAAGTCGGTTATTTTTCTTATCAGTTTACGCAAGTCTCCCATCATTATTTTGATCGCTGCTTGTGTGTATTCTTAACACTAAAAGCTACTAAAGGCTTTTATCATTCCCATATCCATCTTTAAGTTGCAGGTTTGTGTGTATGCAATTATTTTAAGCTCTCATACAACACCTTGTAAAGGTTGTTAAGATTAGAGTTTTTGTGATCTAATCGTGTATGATCTCTGAAACTATTAGTATTTAGGGGCTTTTTCAGTTCCCATTTCCCCATTCTTTTCAAGCCAAAGAATCATTTTTAAGCCGTTGGTTTTTCTTATTACTTTAGGCAACTCTCCCATTAATTGTCTTGATCAGCACTTGTGTTTATATACTCTTAACAATAAAAGCTTCTAAAGTCTTTTGACATTTCTATATCCTGCTTTAAGTTGCAGGATTGTGTTGCAAACTCCCATATAACTTCTTTTAGTTATAAAGCAAACACATACATATGTTTGTGCGTATGCAATTATTTTGAACTCCCATATTACATCTTTTAATGACTGCTTAGATTAGAGTTTTGTGTTATCATTGTGTGTGAACTCTGAAGTTAGTTTGAACTTTTTTTCTCTCCTCATTTCCCTTTTGTTTTATTAGGCAACTATATATGTGAGATTGTCTTAAATTTATGCTCACAACTATATATGTGACATAATTGCAGTTCCCATACCCCTTTGTTTTTGAACGGAGACATGATTTTTTTGCAGATGCTTTGAATTATGAATTTAAGCCGCTAGTTTTTTATACATGAAGGCAACTCCAATGGGACTGTACAATTTTGTTTTAGACTACTTCCCATTGGACAATTTTGAGAATAGAACTCAAAAACTTGATTGTTGGGGACTTTTTTTGTTCCCTTTTCCTCCTTGGATTATTATTAGGCAACTAGTATGAGGCTCTATCAAATCAAATCTCACACATTTGGACAGAGCTGTTAACTTTTAGGGGCTTTTACTGTTGTTCTCTTTTCCCCTTTGATTATCATTAGGCAACTAGTATGAGACATCATTAACTTTAGAGCTCACACAATCGAACATAGTTATTAGAGTTTTATGGGCTTTTCTGTTCCCTTTTCCCCTTTGATGATCCTTAAGCAACTAGTATGAGACATCATTAACTTTAGAGCTCACACAATCATACAGAGTTATTAGAGTTTTAAGGGTTTTTTCTGTTCCCTTTTCCCCTTAGATCCTTAGGCAACTAGTATGAGACTTTAGTTACATTTAAGCTCACACATTCGGACATAGTTATTAGAGATTTAAGCCGTGGGTTTGGATTATAAATTTAAGCTGTAGGTTTTCTTTTCCAGTTTCGGGACTAGGGTTTGATATATCACCAAATGACCAAAGAGAGGCAAAAAATTTCCCAAGTTAGAATTTGAAACACACAATGAGCTGCAAAATGTAGCAACCACAGTTCAGAGATTTTACCTGAAGAGATGACGTTGTAGAAGGATCCTTCAGAAACATATGATCGATCAATGAGAAATATCTTTTTTCGTTAATTGACCTGAAATTTAAACAAAAGAGAAGGGTTAGTTCAAAAAAAAAACTAAGAAGAAGAAGAAACTTAAATCGAGTAATTAAAAACAAAAAACTTTTCAAGAAAAGGGTTATAGAAATTTAAAACTCGAATAAGTCATTCGATGAAAAAAATCTGTCTCATTGTTACAGGTGAAGATAAATCATCGTTTTCTGAAAACACAATCTAACAAAACCCTAAACAAAATTAGAAGAAATTGAGTAAATCAAAACAAAAACGAGTGAAATAGCTTAAAGAAAAATAAACGATTGTGAAAATTCTGATACCAGAAAAAATTAAGAGAGAAGATAACTTATCGTTGTCGCAAACACACAACCTAAACAAAACTCTAAACAAAATCAGAAGAAATCAAGTAAAGAGTAAACTTACAGAATGATTTCAAAAAATCGCCTGCAAAGGAAAATAGCCGTAGATAAATAATTATAGAGCTATGATGATGGATCCGCTTATATAAGTAGATCTCAATTGCTAACGGTAATAAAATATAATGGGCCGTTCTATTCTGGGCCTTTCCCTTTTGGGCCTTTATCTTTTGTAGTGCTATTCATTTATTTGGCCCACGCCATTCCGAATTAGTAGCATGATTTAACTTTTAACGAATTCTTTACTAAAACCGTTATAATTTCAGTGGAAAATAAATAAGGAATGTTTAATGTGGAAAAACATCAAAAGTTTATGTTTTATACGAAACAATTGAGTTATATACAAATACACATAAAATTATGTGGGATTTTCTCTAAAATATTTTAAAAGGTTCAGGTATAAAAATCAGTTTTATTAGTTGGGAAACATAATTCCCGCGAATCTTCAAAACCTTGAAGAAGAATAATACCAAACCTTTGCTTCTTCTCTATTTCTCTGCTCTCTCTGTAAGAGAAAAACAATCCTTTTCCTTCTTCCAACAATCTAAACTTCCTCTAATCATTGAAATTATCTTCAAGTAATCATCATCTTTATATATAATCTCTTCTTCGTTTTTCATTTTTCCAACTCAAAGAACTTCACTAACCTCTCAATCTTTTCTGTTCTTCTTCTTAAACTACCTATAATGGAATCTCACATTAAAACTCATCAGAAAGAGAAGGATTCTGATATTACTCCCAAACCCATTTCTTTATCAAAGTATTCGAAACGAGTCGAGTTAAAAACTCTGCTTGAACGAGGCGACCGTGGAGCAGGATTAGCTGGTAAAAGGGTTGTGATTGGTGGTTGGGTTAAGTCTGCTAGAGCCGTAAAGAAAGATTCTCCTCCTCCTCCTCCGTCCGTCTCTTCTGTTGTAGCTTCGTCTTCGAATGATGGGAATCAACCTCATTCGACGACGAATGTTAGCTGCTCAGAAATGATCCAATCGAAAATGAATATCTTCAGAAAGCTTTTCGATGTCTTAAGCGGTGGAAAGACTTATCCAGTCTTCGATAAACCGGAAAACACCGGTCAAAAGACCGCTTCACCGCCGGAATATATCATTTACTTCTTAATCAGTGATGGCTCTTCTGTCTCCAGTCTTCAGGTAATGATGCTAATAAGAACTTTTTTCTCGAGATAGTTTTAAAGAGAGCTAAATTTTCACTTTTTTGTTCCTCAGGTTGTTGTTGATTCTGCATTGTCCAGTGTTCCAGCCACTAAGCTTATGGCTCTGGGGACATGTATTGTTGCAGAAGGTGTATTAAGACATCCATTAGCTGCTTCTGCAAAACATGCAATTGAGCTTGAAGCAAAGAAGCTTATTCATGTAGGAACAGTGGATTCAGAGACGTATCCATTGTCTAAGAAACAACTTCCTCTGCATATGTTAAGAGACTTCTCTCATTTCAGGCCCCGAACAACTACGGTAAACATTATATTTCAAGCTATGCAACAAATGATCTTAGGTTGTAGAAAATCGTTCAGAAAGCTGATTTTGTGTTCCTATAATTGATATTGTGTTTTTCTTCTATTGTTGGTGAAGGTTGGTTCTGTAACTCGAGTCCACAGTGCCCTAACCTTAGCAAGCCACACATTTTTTCAAGACAATGGGTTTCAGTATGTTCAAGTACCAGTCATTACAACCACTGGATTTGGTGAAATGTTTAGGGTCACTACTCTATTAGGTAAATCTGATGATAAAGAGGAGAAGAAGAATGTCAAAGAAAAAGATGGGTTTAGCATTGAGTCTGTAAAGGCTGCAATAAAGGAAAAGACTAAGTTGATTGATCACCTCAAAAGATCTGACAGCAACAAAGAAGCTATGGTTGCTGCTGTACATGACTTGAAGAAAACGAATGATCTTGCATCGACGCTTGAGACAAAACAAAAACCAAAGGAAGGAACGTGGTTCAAATCTGAGAAGCTTGATATCTCAAAAGATTTCTTTGGCCGTGACGCTTATCTGACTGCTTCTGGAAGGTTTCATCTTGAGAGCTATGCATCTGCACTTGGAAACGTTTACACCTTTGGACCAAGATTTAAAGCTGATAAAATCGACCATGAAAGGCATTTGGCAGAGAAGTGGAATGTGGAAACTGAGATGGCTTTTGCTGAAATGGATGTAAGATACTTGAAACATTGATTTTGCAAACTTGGACGAATCTGTTAACTTGTTTCTTTTTGATATTACAGGATGCTATGGATTGTGCTGATGAGTTTTTCAAGTTCTTGTGCAAATATATTCTGGAAAAACGTCATGAAGACATGAAATTCATATCAAAAAGAGTTGATAAGAACATCACCACACGTCTTGAAGCAACAGCATCCAGCACTGTATTGAGATTCTCCTATACAGAAGCAATTAGTCTTCTGCAAAAGGTAAATCAGACTCAGATCCAATATATCTCCTTACTACTGATTGTTTTCCTATAACATGATGAATCTGATTCTCTAAAACAGACAACCACTAGAAAATTTGAAACCAAACCTGAGTGGGGCGTTGCTTTAATAACAGAACATCTCAGGTATTGTTTTTGCTTCTGAAAATGCAATTTAGTCTTTGTATCATAATCCAATTTCTTAAAACTTCTGTGTGTTAAATGCTGCAGTTGTCTAACTGATGAGATCTACAAGGATCCTGTAATTATACACAGTTATCCAAAAGCACTGAAACCATTTTACACACGGTTGAATGATGATAAGAAGACTGTAGCAGCATTTGATCTGGTCGTACCAAAGGTAAGATTACCAAACTAATATTAGAACTAAAAGTTACAGAATGTTTCATAAGTCATCAACTTTTCTTTGCAGGTCGGTGTTGTGATCAGTGGGAGCCAAAACGAAGAACGTTTTGGGATATTGAATGCGAGGATCGTGGAATTGGGAATCACAAGGGAGAAGGTGGAGTGGTATTTAGATTTAAGGAGGCATGGGACAGTGAAACATTCAGGAATAAGCCTAAGTATGGAACATATGCTTCTGTTTGTGACTGGACTTCCTGATATCAAAGATGCCATTCCTTTCCCTAGAAGTTGGGGCAAAGCAAACAATTAAAAACAGCCACAAGGTTTTATGTACATATTCGTTTATGTATATCTATGTAACCATCCTTGATGAAATAAAAGATAAATGAAATTGTCTAACAAAAAGTGTCCATAATGATTATGGGGATTGTACATGTTGGAGGAATGTTCTTTTGAGAAAAAAAAAAAAGTGGATTAAGAATAACTAATCTATAACTCAGATCCAATATTAGTGATGTTCGTTTGGTGGTGGTTGCTGGAATCGATTGCTAGCGACCAGCGACTCCCAAACGAACAACACTAGCGATCAAAAAATAATTAATTGAAAATAAATTTAAATTTAAATTAATAAAAATATAATTATATAAATATAATAATTAAAATTAATTTATTTTAGTAAAAAAATTACAAATATTGAAAAGAAAATTTAAATCTACTAAAATTTGATTTTAATTGTTTATAAATATATTTTTGATGAAAAATATATATATGTAGTACTATTTTTATGTAATTTTCTTATAAAATTTAAATATTTTTTGCTAAGTAAATATTAGTATTTTATCATTTCAATTAACATATAAACTTTTAGAAAATTTATGAATATATATAAATTTTTATTAAGAAATTGTAAAAAATATTTTTTTAAAAAAAGAAGTTGTTGGTCGCCTGCAAAATAAACAACACAGCAACTTTTCGTAGCGACCAGTCATAACGACTAATAAACAAACATAAAATCAAATTTTTGATCGTGATCCCTGGTGGCAGTCGCCAGCGATCACGAAACGAACAGAGCCATCCTCTCCTGACATATGGGTCTGCATGTTGCTGCTCATGATATGTTGGGAGTTACCCAATTTCCTCGGCTCACTAACTGATCCAAAAGAATAGGTCCAAGACATCCTGGATGGCCCAACCTATTTCAGGCCACCTTGGCCCCATCAGCAAGTTAAGGATAATTGGCCTTCCACTAGGCCCATAGAAAGAAAGTAGTACCGACCTAAATAAGACACACGAGCAGCGCGTGGAGGGAAGAACATGGTACGACATTCTCCTATAAAAGGGGAGAAGAATCGTCAGCAAAGGGAGGATGAACAGTACCACCTAGATTATATTCCGTTATTAGAAAATTGTATTAAATGTTCTTAAGTACCGAGCCCAGCTTGTAATTCCTCCTCACTACTTTCTTAAGAACTAAAAACTATCCCTCGTTACTTTCTATAAGATCATTTAATCATCAAGCTAAACCTCAATTTCAATCTAAAGTACCGAGTCTCCGAGGCTAGTACAAACATGATAGTTATGTTATTTTTAGAGGCCAAGACTTACCAAAACCCTCCAAATTATCTCATAACTAGGATTATACCCACGCTATAGCGTGGGATTCGATTATTTTTTCAACCCGTATTCATTTAGTTCTGAGACCCGTGTTGATATTTGGAATATAGATTTCTAGCTATTGTTTTAAAGGCCTAAAAACCGAATCGAAATCAACCCAAATCAGAGGAATCGAACCCGAAAAAAACATGAAAAAATACCCCAATGAGTCCTAAATCTATGTATTTGAAAAACCAAACCCAAACCCGAACCAGAACCAAATCAAGAATCAAATTTTAGTTTTTCTATTAAATTTTTAAAATTTTTTAATTTTTTATGTAAAAATGCCCGAACCCAAACTCGATCTATATTGTATCAAACTCTATACGGAAAATAAAAAAATCTGAATATTTCTTAAACCAAAATAACAAAAATACCAAAGTAGGTGAATCGAACTTGATAAAGTATCAGAATGTATCGGAAATCTATGTACCCAGAAAATCGAATCTAAACCCGAACCAGAATATAATTAATAACCGAATTTGTAACCGATATGTTTTTATTAAGATTTAGTTCTTTTTAGAGATTTATCTATTAAATTTTTATTAAATTTGAATTTTTAAAAATCTGTAACAAAATCTACCTTAACCTATTTTTAATCATAAGTTAAATTTTATTCTAAAGTTTAAAACATAGTCTAAATGAAAATGTCTTCCGCTTTAATATATAAGATATTTGACCCCCAAAAAATAAGTGCACTTTAGGGCCCGATTGGTAAGAGATGTAGCTTTTAATTTTTGACTGTATGTATTTTGGCTGTAGACTTTTTGGGTGTAGAATTATAGCTTTGGTTTTTAAAATTAAAAGCTTGATTGGTAAAATTTTAAGTATAGATGTTGTAGACTTATAATAGATATATAATATTTAAAATAAAATAAAAATATTTAAAAGTAATAAATGTATATGTTGTAAATTTATAATATATATATAATATTTTTAATAAATATAAGTAATAAACATAAATGCTGAAAAAATTATAATTGATATAATATTTTAAAGAAAATAATAAATTTTTTAAAGTAAACAATAATAAACTTAAATTTTTTTGATATAATATATAAATTCGTCTTAGTTTATTGTTGGTTTGAATAACTTAAAGAAAAATTAAATTAAAATTGGAGATAATGATAAATAATAATAATAATAATAAGAGGTGCTATAATAATAATAATTTAAAACATACGTACGTCATTTTGTACTTTTTTTACCTTTTTTCATTTTTACCTTCTTTATGTTTGCTCGTATACTTTTCATATTTTACGGAGAGATAATTGAATTGTGGTTTAATAATTTGATTTAAAATTTATTAAGCATATAAATTTAGGCTGTAGATATTTGGCTTTCTACCCCAAAAAAACTTTCATAATTGAAAATTAGTTTTCCACAGCAATGAAAGCCAAAATAAAACTTAAATCATGATTGATCTAATTTTGATGCTTTCTACCGCAGCTACAGCCATTTTTAATCACCCTCTTAATATAGCCAAATTAGTTCTTTGAAGATCACTTATCGCTATATTTTCTAAAATGGGTATGTTACACTAGGTGGATGCAATAATTGTAGAAATAAACAATTAAAGAAGAGATAATTACTAAACTAGTTCAACAAGATATAAAAATTACAAATTTAATCATTTGGCATCTGTGAACAGTAGAGGAGGTGTGGAAGTTACAAAAAAATTTCGTTGTTTTGAAATAATTACAATAATGCCATTATGATTTAATTTTTCTAAAAAATCAAACCTTTTTTTTTTCTTTTTAGATTTTATTGTGTTTTTGTGTTGATTTCTTAAAGTTTAAAGTACTCTATACTTATTTTCATCACTTCTCTAAGGTATGAGTTCATTAGCTTCATTTTCATGAAAGTTCACAACTCTAAAATTGCATATTTCCATATAACTCGAATTTGAGGGTTTTGTTGAGTGAGTAGAGTTGTGTTGTGTTGAATATTGGTGGGTATCTTGATTAGAACACAAAATTACAAGGTTAATGAGTTAATTTTGAAATTTTTGAAATGTTAGGTTGAAGATGATGAACAATGACAAAAAACCTACAAAGCTTGACCTTCAAACCTACATAACAGCAATCGAAACCTACAAAACGTTTGCAACGTAAAACCATAGCATATCCAAAAAACCTACAATACTTGGCCTTCAAACCTACATAACAGCAATCGAAAACCTACAAAGCTTGACATTCAAACCTACATAACAGCAAACGAAAACCTACAAAGCTTGGTATCTCGGAAAACCTATAAAGCTTGACTTCAAACCTACATAACACAACCGAAAACCTACAAAGCTTGGTATCTCGGAAAACCTACAAAACTTGACTTCAAACCTACATAACAGCAATCGAAAAGTTACAAAGCTTGACCTTCAAACCTACATAACATGAATCGAAAACCTACAAAGTTTGAGCTTCAAACCTACATAACACCAATCGAAAACCTACAAGTCATGCGCAAACAGTCAACCTACAAAGGATGTTTTAAACCTACATAACTGCAATCGAAACCTACAAAATGTTGCCAGTTTATCTACATAACCTACAAAAACGTCTACACACTGACGTGGAATTACTCATTAATGACAGTCTTGTAATATTTTTTTGGGTTTTCACGAAATCAATAGTAGAATTGTCTTATTTCACCTCAAAATATTAGATTTGCAATTTTCATCTTTTTGGTCATTTCTCCATTCTTTTCAAACTAGATTTGCAATTCACCGTTTAAATATAGGTCACAAGTAGTTTCTTCCATAAATATAAGAAACTTACAAATAGTCTTAATACAAGTAAGTCGTAAGGAGTCCAAATTTTCAACGCATACCTAAAATTCCAATCTAAAAGTCATGACATAGAAGACCATTAAGTGTGACTAATTTAGGTGAAGAAGAGTGATTAAGAGCATTAAGTGTCATTAATTTGAGAGTAAAGTAAGAAAGTGTTAAGGAAGGAATGAATAACAAAAGAGCTTTGGCATATACTTCAAAAATGGCTAAACTTAAATAATTGAGAATCAATGAAAGTCTAATTGGAAACCCCCGCCAATCACGCAGCTTGTCTGTCACCACTTTACCACTTATCAAAGCTTCAAAGTCTGCAAATAATCTGAAACAACCCCAAAGAGTGAAGTAGAAGAAGAAGAAGAAGATGGGTAAGGAAGACGACAGAGGAGAAGAGTACTTGTTCAAAATTGTCCTAATAGGCGATTCTGCTGTCGGAAAATCGAACCTCTTGTCTCGATTTTCGAGGGATGAGTTCGACACGAACTCGAAGGCGACGATTGGAGTGGAGTTTCAGACACAGTTGGTAGAAATTGAAGGAAAAGAAGTGAAAGCTCAGATCTGGGATACTGCTGGTCAAGAGAGGTTTAGGGCAGTCACTTCTGCTTATTACAGAGGTGCTTTTGGTGCTCTTATTGTTTATGACATTACCAGAAGCTCAACTTTCGAAAGTGTTAAACGATGGCTTCAGGAACTCAACAGTTAGTCTCTTCTCTTCTCTCTTTCGTTAGTTAAGTAACTCTAGCCGCCATTGATAGATTGTGCTGATTTTTTTGTTGGTCATAACTTTAGCCGCCATTGATAGATTGTGCTGCTCTGTTCTCTCTGCTTTGAAGTCCTTAAACACTTCGAATTGTGAGCACCATTGATAGATTCCATGAATTACTTTAAGTTTCATGATTACTGTGACAAATGTAATGAGTTTCTGATTCTCTAGATGTCATTCTGAGCCAATAACATGCCCTGTTTTGGTCCCTTAAGTTTGAGATCATTTGTCTAATGTTTATGAATCCAAACACAACTGTTTAACACTGTTTTGTTTGTTTGGTTACTTCGCAAGCTCATTGTGACACAGCAGTGGCGCAAATGCTAGTTGGGAACAAATGCGATTTGGAAGGTATCAGAGCGGTAAGCGTTGAAGAAGGGAAAGCTCTTGCAGAGGAAGAAGGGTTGTTCTTTATGGAGACATCAGCTCTTGATGCCACCAATGTAGACAAAGCCTTTGAGATTGTCATCAGAGAGATCTTCAACAATGTTAGCCGCAAGCTTCTTAACTCCGATGCTTACAAGGCCGAGCTTTCGGTTAACAGGGTTAGTCTTATCAACAACAAAGATGGCTCCGAGAGCTCTTGGCGAAATCCTTCTTGTTGCTCTAGATGATTTAACACGATCTTACTTTCACAAGCGTGTTTGTATCAGATAAAACATTCAGGTTGTATCAATTTGGAGTTATAAAGATACTTGTCATTTATTTTGGTGTTGATTCTTTACTACACTTGCGTTGTAGCCGGGGGATTGGAGCTAATAACCTGATTGAATTGAGAAAACGGCGAATTCATGAATATGTTATCCAACTCTAATGAGACTATATGTACATATAAAACAGCTGCAATGGTTGTTTGGGTACAATCAAGGTTTTCGTAATGCGGAACCAGCACCCATTACTACTGCTAATACAAGGCCAAGACCAGCTCCAAGTGAAGCGCCCACAGCCGCTGCTGACATAGATGATGACTTGGCCGGTGTACCATCTACTGCACGGTCTTTCGCTAGCTCCACCAACAGTCTGTCTCTAGCAAGTTCCTGAATGTTTGATGGAGAGATATAAACATTGAAGCGACTCATTACATTGACATATGTACATTAATTTTGTCAAGCATTGTATCAGGTTGGAGACTGTACCTCCAAACAAGCTTCTTCTTGAGGTTGAAGAACGCGATGGACAAGCTGGCAAAGAGAATTTACACCATCCACTGGGAAAACGGTGTCTTTTCTCTGAAAAGGCTTTCTCACAAGGTCGAGTGGAGCGAATATCAGCTTCTGGGCGCCAATTGATCCTTCATTACTCGCATTCACAGCTGCCCAAGGCAACGAAGAACTTCCAGAGCCAGAAATAACATAAGGAATAGAGTTGACAATTCCAGTTGTGTTTGGAGATGCTCCATATGCCTGAAGAACAGCCTCAATAGCTGATTTCTGCTGATGGGCACTGACTGAGAATTTGTTTGTTATGGCAAGGACCCAAGGGATGCCGAGAGATTTCACCTCGTCTAACAGAAGAGCAAGTGCTGGTAGCTGTTGCTGCTGTTGTGTTGTTGAGTTTTGGTAACGTGGGATTCTGTGAGAGAGATTGTGAACAAGAATAATTAAATCTATCTTTTTACTCAGACTACGAACTCCTTTCCATAGTTCTTCTCTAAAACGAGAAGCCTCTAAATGCAGCTCCTGCATCGGAATACCAAAAAGAGTTTTACAACTCAGCATAGAATGAACTTAAAATTTGTGAAGCAGAATGTGAAAGAAAAAAAAAAACCTGCAGGTTTACGCCCACTGTGTCTGAATAGCAAACACCACTTACAATACACTCTTCAACATCAGACTGTATCTGCAGATTCTCGACATGGGTAATAGAACTTGGCATGCTTTGATCCAGTATTGCCCGGAATAGAGAGGTTTTACCAGCACCCTGCGCAGACAAATGAGCCAGATTTATAACTTTCATGCAATTTATGAAAGCAAGGAAGTTATTTCAATGAAACAAAATAAGGAGGTACCTCAAGCCCGAGTAATCGCACCCTCCGAGTTCTGACCTCAACCTCTTTAGCTACAGTAGCAAAATCACTAGTGCAGAATATGTACAAGTCTTCTAAACCTTCAGGACGAACGGATTTGTCCTCTTGAATAAATCCTAAATCTATTCCTTCCTTCACCAATCCAGTCTTTGAATCAACAGATGAGAACATAGGAACTAGCGGATCTTCTACTATCTGATTGCTTGGAGGTCGTTTCAGAGGAGAATTAACTTCCACTCTAATTTTCTGTAGTTCTGCATGTTCTACATCATTTGAAGGATAAGCAGGTGCTGAAGGAAAGGATTTCACAGAAGTTGAGCACCTAGAGGGAAATCATTACAGATATTCAACAAAATTATCACATCTTTTGGTCATCAACACGAAAAAAAAAAAAAAAGATAGACACAACGGATTATACCAATTGCCGTTCACTTGTGCGTGAATAAAAGAACACATATGCAAGCCATATCCAGTTATATCAACTTTTAGAGGTTCTGCGTTCTTATCACCCGGAACACCTTTCCAGCCAAGAGGGGCAATAGAAGTGGCGGTTCTAATAACCGGTGATTCGACAATATGACCAAGTTCTACACTACCGCCAACAGCAAGTCCAAGCCACTGTTGTAGATGTGGAAACTGCTTCTGTTGATCAACTCCGAAAAAACCATCAATATCCATGCAGAGGTCATGTATCCTACAAGAAGAGACAAGCATGTCAGTAAAAAAGCACACCAAAACTAATCTCACCTGGTTGCCATGAATCAAGGTGTAACAGGCCAACATCCAGAATTCACGATTACAAAAAGAGGATCTTCACCTCTGGAAGCGGGACCTGTAGGACTTCATAGAATGTGACTGAAGACGTTCCCTCAGTTCAGTAATCACAGATCTGACCTGAAAATATCTTTGCCAGAAAAATGCAACCAAATAAGAGAACCTCAACCAAACTAAGTATGAAGCTTTACACGCATGACAGGACCCAAATATACTGTAAAATTGAGCTAAACCTATTTAACTTAGAGAGCTTGAAAAAGAAAGAAACTTGATCTAGTAGGCCTTAGATGATTTGGATTAATTCAATAGTTGAGATAGATTCACTCATAGCATACTTATGAGGAAAAGAAGCTCGTACCGATGTCAGTTTAGAATACTCTCCTTCTGAAAGTGATTCCACAGATGCAGTTCCCAAAAGATATAGCTGTGATACACACACGAAAAAAAAAAAAAACAAACTCAATGAGCTCTCAATTATTCTTAAGGACTCATGATTCTACCCAAAAAAATACAATCAGAGCTTTGATTATATGCCATTCAAATATAACTACAATAGCATTTCCAATCCTGGCAAAGCAAAGTCAAGTGGATTAAAGACTATCGTATTCCTATAGCTTATGGCGTTAGTTTATTAGTTACAACATCTACCTCTCCAAATGGAACGTAAGAGGGTAAATAAGGAACCCTAAACCCATTGGACGTATTGGTCTTTCCTTCATTCCTTCCATTAACTGTTTGTTCGTTACTAGTATCTGGTAATGGCTTGAGAGAAATACCATCCCTACCCTCTTCTATTTCAAGAGACTGTGGTTCAATAACCACGTCCTCAATAGAAGCTGACAATTCATTTGCAGTAGAAGTTTCTGCAGGATCCATTTTCTTTCCTCTATACCTATCCAGCTGTTTCTTAACAGCCTCAAGGGGAACCAATCTTGAAAGCCTCCAGAATGAGGTCTGAACAGGGCCGACACCAATGACTAACTGCTCTTGCTCTTTATTTTTTCTCTTTTCTCCTTGTGGAATTACGTCCTGACCATTCTTTTGTGACAATGATGAATCTGTGGCTTCAGTATCTCCATACATTGAAATTCTTTGTTCATTGTAGTGATGAAAATATGCAGGAGATAATATCCTCGGGACCAAATCTTCAGGTATACAGTAGCTCTTGAAATAATGATGCCACCCTTTTTCATGTACGTAACTGCAAAACAAAAGAGAAACAGTATGAGTATGCTCTTGCTAAGCCCAGCCCAGCTGCATGTTAAGTTAAATAGTGCTCCAAAAACATACTCTCTCAACGCAGCATTTCCAACAGGAGGCTGGGAGAAAGTTATACATTTGACATGAATATTTTCATTTCCTTTCTTTGAAGAAGAGGCAGCAACAACCCTCAATATGGCAAGTGTAGCTAACGCAGCTACCTACGTATATGAAAAACAAATACAAAACCTGAGAGTTAACAAAAAGAAGTCAGATTTAGACAATGAGCTACAAAGGTACGAAGTTCTAACGCAGTGAAACTTACAGCTCCACCAAGTGAGTGTCCACATAATACAAGCTTTCTTTTCTTTTTCTGAGCAAGCTTATACAGTTCTAGAGCAGGTATCCCCTTAGCACGAGCCATAAATCCCTGATTGTTGAAATTAGGAGATATGATTTTTTTGAAGAAATAACAACTTTTATTAAGCCCTTCATAAGATAATAGTACTGAAGATACAAAAAAAAAAAAAAAAACAAAAAAAGTCTATTCTAATGACGCAACAAGCATACCCGATGAGCAGCAGGTTTAGGCTTCTGTCTAACTTGCCTAGCCTTATTCTTCTGTGATTCACTTTCTATCGGTTCAGATACTGTAATGCATTCATCCTCTGTGATATCATCGTGAAAAATGTGACCTTGAAGTATATTGGCATCAGCCATGATGTCCCTAGGACACAACAACAAATGAAAAATACAAATTTTACATCTGACCTACTTTGTTTTAGGGAATAGAAACTTCATGACTTACTTATATTGCTTAGTTCCGACAAAGGATGCAAATAATGTATCTCCTGCCTCGGCAAGTAGGTACCTGCATCAAGATATTTTGCTTAGGTTAATCTGCATGTCAAATGAAACCAACTTTGAGCATTAGGAACCACATCCATCTAAGTGATAAGAGATGTAAAGAAAACCACCTATGAGGAACGTGATCTGATGAAGGTTGAACCCTCTCCAAAGAAATAAATTGGCCACCAAAGTCCGCTTTAAATTTGTTTACAGCTCGAACCATCTCACTTGCAGGTCTCTATCAGAATACAGACGCCATTAACTTAACAAAGTAAACAGAGATTCTCCAAATTTAGCAACCTCTCATTACAAAGTTACATTTTGAGCAACAATTCGATTTAAAAAAGGGTCGAAATATCGATTGAAAAATGTAATGACAAATAGTGTTCAATTCACGTTCCTGTCTCCACTGTATATAAAAACTATTTACACCAAAACCAACCTTCTAAGTAAGTAAGTAACAGAACCTCTTAATTAATCTCAGGAGTTAAGACTAGAAACTATAGATAATCTTAATTTGTTCCCTCTAATTCAACGAGACCAGATTGATTTAGATTATAGCAATGGGTTAAATTAAAGTAGAGACTGACTACCTTGTACACACACTCTGAGAGTACCATGCAACAGAGTATGTCTTGTAAATCTTCGACGGATTCGGATTTAAGGGCGGAACAAAGATCCTGAATTTGCTTTTTGCGCTTCTCATACTCCCTACGGATCTTAATCCTCTGATCGGCATCTCCTTCGTTCCAAGGAGGCCACCGAAACCTCCATTGAAGGGGTCCCCATGAAACCCGTAAAAATCTCGCCCTCTGGTCTCTGATCCACGATTCCACTCGGCTCTGTATCGACTCCATTACTTACTAACCTTTGGTTCAATCCCCTATGCTCTAAATCGAAACTCAGCACTGGAACTTTTAAGTTTTGGCAAATCGCGTATAAATTTGAAAATTGAATTTTCAGGGTGAGATTTAGGAAGATGATAGAACTCAGGGACGCGCCATAAGGTAATGTTATTAGTGAGCATCAAATGGCTGGCATATGCGCCTCCTCGATAATGTTGAAGAAATTGCCTATAATTCTTGGGCCATATAAGTGATATAACTATTGGGCTTTAGGCTCATATTCTGTAGAGATGTTAAATATATGTTCATGTCGTCGTGTTCGAATACATTAAACGTTGAAAATATTAGTTGACTAACAATTAAAATAATTTAAACGTAATATCTTTATGTATTGACAATATACGGCGCCAAAATCTGTTGTCAAACCAACGAAGAAAAAATGTATAATTTTACTGTCACAATATAACGTTATCGTTGAAAACAAAGCAAAAACCTTTTAATAAACTACAAACTAAACATCAATATATGAATTCGAGATAACAGAGAGGTTTGTACACACCAGAATCTCAATCTGTCCATTTGATTGAATTTTATATTTTCAACAACTCGATTGATAAAATGTGATTCATAATTCAAATTATATAACGTGGGACTACACAATTTTCCATAGTCATACTCGTACTCTAATAGGAAAAATAATCTAAGTATACATTTAATGCAATTTTTGGTTTAGTTGATCTATTTAAAAAACGAAATTTCAAATCATGTAAGTTAATTTGATTTTCATAGTACGGTGGCTTTAGAATCAAAGTTCAATAGTAAGGAGATAAGATATGAATGACAATAGTATAGGTCCATTAATTCAAATCAATAACTCTACAACAATAATGTAGGGGAAAGAAGGTGAAACCAAAAAGTAAATGACTCTAATACCAAAATAGTAAAAACTGTGGGGCTACATTTATTATGCGAAAACAAAAAAAGGAATAGAAAAAGAAGATAAATAGATCAAATTCAGAGAATCAATATACAACCCAATAAAACCATAATTACCAAATTAACCCCAAAATTTACGTTTGTGGCTACTGACCCTCCGTTCCCTGGAGCTCCAGGCTGTCCTGGTGTAGTCGAGCCACCGGTAGACGGTCCCGGAGCAGTGCCAGGAGCAGAGCCAGGAGCAGAGCTCGGTTCATCGCCGGTTAAACTCAATTCTCTCATGGAACTCAAATTCTCCGGATTTCTAGGATGTATTCCGGGACGACCATTGGTCACAGTCCCACCGATCTGCCACACTTGATTCAATTTATCCTCTCCGGTCCGAACCTTAACCGTCGTGAAAATAACGATCCTACCGTCGCTCATAGACTCAGCTCGTAAATTCCAATATTCAAAAGAAAGTGTACGAGCGGTCTCGTCAAGAGCGTAACCGCTTATGTTGTAGGTCCTCACCATAGGAGCAGCACCAGCTCTAGATCTGTAAGCGAGGAAGGCTTGAGAACCATTCATCTTAGTCCCTGTTGGGTTGATAGCCCAAGCTACCCAACCGTTGGATGCAGATGGAGTTGCAATGAAAGCGACTGAGAGAGATGAATTTGTAGCATTGTAAGTGTAATGAAGGTATGATCTGAGTGAAGGAAGGTCGAGACAATTTTCAAATGGAGCAGTTGAGGTCAGATTCTGTGATTTGCAAGTTTGTTGTGCAATCGCCGAGACGAAACAACAAGCAATGGTGAAGATAAGAAGAGAAGAAGAAGAAGCCATGGCTTAAGGTCTGGGTGTGGTGTGTGTGTTTGATAAGATATGTGGACATATGTGTATATATATATAGAGAGATGGTGATGTCCTAAAGATATGGAGAGTTTGATTCGGTGTAACGATTCTATGATTTAGAGAATCAAGTAAGCCGATAAGATGATGACACGTGTTGAGTTGACTGAAAAAGTCACGTTCACGATGTGTGAATTGGTTATTTTGGTAATAAATAGAGATAAAGAATTTGGGTAGAGAGCATGTGGAGAGTGCGTGTTATCGCGGAAGTTGACCGCAAGTGGCGTCTCAAATGAGTTGAAAATGAGTTGAAAATTATTATGTAATAAAAAGAATATAATGATTTTTCATTAACAATTATATCAGAATTTGATCTCAAACTCTCTAAGATCTCCAAACCTTAAATCTTATAGTATGGATTTAAGATTATTTATATAAAAAAAGAATTTTATAGATAAAACTGTAAAAATAAATATGAAACTAGTTGGCGAAAATTGTTTCTACATAAAATACTCAAAATATCTATAAAAGAAAATAGAAATAGAAAAGTGCTTCTAAAATATGATTCTCTTCCATTTTTACTCTTTTCTTATAGAATATCCAAACACTCTTAACATTTTAGGTTAGTAAATCTGCTGTGTAATTAATAGTAAATGTTAGAATTAAAGAAAGAAAGAAAAAAACAAAAAAAAACCTTGAACTTGTAAAATCTTATGTGCTTCTAAAAAATAATTAAATATATATTTTCTCTAATTTTACATCAAATATTAATAGTATCTACTATCTAGCATGATACAAAATTTTAAACTTGAATTATTAGTAAGATTTTGTCAATTTAGCTATTAATTAAACTTTGATTTTTGGCAATTCAAAAGTTTACATTTTGAGAGATACCTAAACTATTTTTTTGGGATGATGCAGCTCACAAATAAATCTTCAATTTTAGGTATTTAAATGCTTAAGGGTGTCAAAAAAATAAAACTACTTTATTTGTTAGCTACAAGTTACAATCACCAAATTTCGAATTTGAAAATGTAATAAGTAGGGACGAAAATTTAAATTGAAATTGTCAATAACGTTGAACAAAGGGGCACTATCGGAAATATCGTTAGGTCATTTCATGTAACTTAGAAATAAGCCAAAAATACATTTCTTTAACATTTCGAGTGTTCTCACTTTTTTCTAAGTTGTTGGGCAACTTTGAATATGTATCGATGCCCGTCTCCCTCAATTACTTCTTTTTGCATTGTCTTTTTATTATATTTTTCAAACATTTTACTTTTTTCTTCTTTTCAACTTTTTCTAGAATTCACTTGTTTTTAATTACAATTTACAAGTTAGGTTTATAGACCCCAAAATTATCCTAATTGTCAATACCAAATCCCTGCAAAATGTTCCCACAATTCACTTAAATTAACCATCTTAAACAATGGTAAGTGGTCCTATCTTGTTTTCCGAATTTTCGTGAGACGTAATCGAAATATGGTGAGAAAAAAAAAAGACATTAAAAAGATTGCTTACCTAAGCATTATTGCATGCGTGACGATGTATTTATATAGTCCCTATGTGTTCCTATGTTCACGTGGTTTGTGGACAATAATATATTATTCCCATCCTATTTTTAGTATATTCTTATCTTTTAAAAATATCTATCCTAGGAGCTATTTGGCTTACATCGATATTTTTTGTATTTTAGATTACTTATATATTGTGATCTACAATGAATTACAATATATATTTTTGTAAAGAATTCAAAGCTACAAAAAGTCTACGTCGGTCGACATGTGACTAAAAACTATATTTATTTATACGATCCGAAGATTTTATGCCGAGAAATCGGTATATAACCGCAAGTAATATATGTGTCCAGTTTTGTTAAATTCGGTCTTGGAAAATTAATTATAAGGATTGATTTTGTCAATAATTGTGTGTCGCCATATTATATCACATTTGTTTGTTTTTTTTTTAATCTTAAATTCAAAGTCTAGTTTATATCTGACTTTGAAATAATGTTTTTGTTGGTAATGACTTTGAAATAATGTTGTACATATAGAAAATATTTTTAAAATTAATATATACGTTTGTATACCTTTTATGAACATAGGAAAATTTAGCAATGATTATATTAATAACAAACTATAACAATCAGATAAAAAACATAAGTACAATCACAAACATACAATAAGAATCAACAGCTAATTATGACAAAAGAGCGTAAAGATAGTACCCAAATGGATGGGAAGAAAATTGGGTAAAAAGGTGTTGGAAATAATTAAACACGCTTTAGTCCTCAATTAGATTTTGGTAATAACGTCATTATTCAATAATCGTGGCTTATTATCTTTTTTTCTCGATAAATATACTAAAACAGG
Organism: Lepidium africanum; assembly: GCA_900406405.1. Lineage (NCBI taxonomy): Eukaryota > Viridiplantae > Streptophyta > Magnoliopsida > Brassicales > Brassicaceae > Lepidium > Lepidium africanum. The sequence continues at coordinate 24,181 of OVAX01000056.1, read as the reverse complement.
CCGAAAGATTATTAATGGGCTTTGCACATTTGTTTAGGCCTTTTCAAAGCGACCCACTAAAACATAAAATACACGACCCGGGCTATGCTCCGAGTAGTAACGAGCTGACCCGGTAAAATCGTCAGTTCATTTCCATAACCGATTCTTTCAAAATTTTAATTACCTTTGCTTTTTTCCTCTCCTTCCTTGAAGCAATTTCGCGGCTTCTTCTCTTCTCAAACTCTCTAGGAGGTTCTACGCTCGCGACGCCGCAAAATAGATATAGAGACGACGACTAAATTGGGAGAAAGATTTCTGTTATTGGAGTTCCTAAGATGGTGACAGGCTCGGAATTTGCCATGGCTGAGCGGTTAAAGAGAGACGGAAACAGTTGCTTTACGAAAGAACGTTATGGTGCGGCCATTGACGCTTATACCGAGGTGCACAGTTCTCACTGACTTTTATCACTCCTCTAGCATTTCATTGTTTGGGTTTTGTTTTCTTGGGATAATCCCTAGAATTTGATTTAGATCTGCGTCGAAGAATAAACCCTTGATTAGAATTTCGTAATCGAACGATTTATTAATAATCGGAGCTTAATTTCATCCAAATTAGGTGTAGATGGAGTGTATTCGAAGTAAATAATTTGTTAAAAGGTTTACAGTTGAATTCAGGAATCTATACGAGGTAATCGATATGTTATCGGTTTGCAGAGATGTTACCGTCATCGAGCAACTATAAAGATTTTTTTTTTTTTCTTTATAGGCAATAACATTATGTCCAAATGTTTCTGTTTATTGGACGAATCGAGCTCTTTGCCATATGAAGCGAAAGTAAGTATGTTATGCCATATACTTCTGATCAGTTCTTAATCCTAGATATTGGTTGTTCATCATTGTTGTTTATGTTTTGCTTTGGCTGGCATCAACTTCAGGGACTGGACTAGGGTTGAAGAGGACTGTCGCAAGGCTATTCAGCTTGTCCACAATTCAGTCAAGGTTTGATTCGTTTTGTTTATATGTAGACATCTTATGTATGTCAGTTATTCAAATCTATCAATTTTTCTTTGTTTTGGTCATTTCTCCTTCTGCATATGGGGATTTTACACTTATGTTCTGTGGCAGGCGCACTACATGCTAGGACTTGCATTATTGCAGAGGCAAGAATATAGTGAAGGAGTCAAAGAGTTGCAAAGGGTATGAATCTTTAATTACCATAAGATTTGTTTTTTCAAATTTATAAGTGGATATAATTTCTTACACAATAACCTTGACATCTGAGTAGTCTAGTTTCTAAGTCTCTTAAAGAAGATATAAGGCTACCACTTGAGCCACCATCTGTATCTCTTGAAACTTCTAAGTGAACACTATGAACACTAATATTAGTAGTTTAAAATAAGGATGGGATAACTTTTTGGAATTTTAAGTACTACAAAACAATGGTTTTGATACCTGTTTACTGTTAGCTTCATGTGGCGTTTTGATGCCTGTTTTCTGCTAACTTCATGTAGCTACGTTTCATGTAGGCTTTAGACCTTGGACGATGCGCGAATCCAAAAGGATATATGGTAGAAGAAATATGGGAAGAACTTGCTAAAGCAAAATACATGCAATGGGAAGTGATTTCTGCGAGGCGCTCATGGGAATTGAACAGTTTGAAGTAGGTTCTGTCACTTTCTAACCCGGTGCAATCATAATTCCGTGAAATTATGCTTCAGCGTGGCTTTATGAGATTATTTATCTTCTTCTTAGGGAAACTTGTGAGGCTGCTCTTAATCAACAACGTGCTATGGATATGTCTCAAACAGAAGAGTACTCAGACGAAGCCTATATTGCCCACACTAAGCGTTTGGAAGCTCTTGAACAAGTGTTTCAGAAAGCTACAGAAGAGGATAGACCAACTGAGGTGCGCCAACTTTTTTTAAGAGCTTTAGATCTCTCTCTTTAATCTATATTTGAGGTCGAAAACCAGTCTGAATTATTTATCCAGGTGCCAGATTATTTGTGTTGCAATATCACTCTTGAGATATTCCGAGATCCTGTAGTTTCTCCAAGTGGGGTTACATATGAAAGAGCAGCAATCCTTGAACATCTCAATAAGGTTGGCATTAGCATCACTCTTCACTGTATCATTAATCTCTAATTTTGTTTTTCCATTCTTGTTGAAGTTTGGTCGCTTAAACCTTTTGCTAGGTCGGAATGTTTGATCCTATAACGCGTGAAAAAATCGACCCGTCGGAGCTGGTTCCAAATCTGGCTATCAAAGAGGCAGTGGCTGCTTATCTAGAAAAACATGTATGGGCTTACAAAACTGGTAGTTGATACATATAACGATTTGAGGCAGATGTAAGATTGGTATTAACACAACTCAGTTACTCAACAAGAAAAACTGGTGCGTTTATTTTTTTCACTTCTTCTGTTTATTTGCTTGCCGATGTTTACAGTGTAAAGATTCTCTGCCTTGTATATATCCATATGTAAACATTGCCAATACATATGTGCAAATTCATGATGTCTTAGTTTCTCTACAGTGTCATACTCTAGATTTGGTCACCTCTAACTGTGATTTCAGCCTCAAAATAAAGAAACAGCTTTCCTTTAATTTAGGTTAGCAATTTGGATACACTGAAATTTGTGAGATGCTTAAGAAAGACTGTAAATATTGTTGTGATTAGGCTGTTAATAAATGGTGAGTCGTGAGAGATCAAGATTTTTGTAATATTAAATGAATTCTGCCTAATACGACGGAAATGTTGTGTGTGTCTTTGAATAGATAGAGGGATATTTAAAAGTATTCAAGTGGGGGCACATAAAAAGTAACCCCACCATACTGGATTATTTTGTTTTTTTAATGAGAATTTATTTTTTATTCTGTGGAATAAAGTTCCAATTTATTGTAAACATTACTTCATCAGGATAAAAAGAAAAAATGCATCAAATTCTTTCTTTTTGTGTGCTTTTCTGTGAAAGTTGGATGAAGAATAACACCAAAGAGTGGTTTACGCCGAATCCATCTTCTACCTCTTTCTCACTTTATTAAATATTCCAGTTTCTAACTTTCTCGATCTATCGAGTCGTAATTATTACGAATCACGAGTTGTGCCAATTTGCCGATTCAATTCTATCTTCCGAGCAATCTAACTAACCCAAATACATGTGATTTTTATCATTACTTGCTTTCTCTTACAATCTTTAGAAAAATATTTGCATAAAACGTACCTATAAAAATATCAGTATTTATTTATTAATGGACAGTTTCTTTTTTTTTCCTATTTAAAACAATTGGCATAGGGCAAAACTAAAGGTGTCACATTACCTACATGTATATTCACAGAATTCACATCGACACATCATCATCGATGATGGAATCTTGTGACTCTTTAGTTAACTTATTTTTCAGAGAAAAATTGATTTGTTTTGTAGTTATGTTTGGTGTGAAGAACACGACATGACAGCCTTTTTTATGTTTATTAGTTACATATTTTATTAATACTTTATGTACTTATACTAAGAAACAGACGAAACCTACACAGTTACTTGTTGACCAAGACACTCACATCCTAATTAACCCAAACATTAATTTTATTGAACTGGAAAAAAACTATTCACACAGATTTTTACTTACATTATCTCATATACGAAAAAACCCATTATCATTCAGATCCTAACGATATGAATAATTTACAAAACTTCTGAAATCCAAAAAAGGAAAAAAAAAAAAAAAAAGCAGGAATTTAGATAATTTACATTGCTGATTTCATGGCTTCTTTTACTCAGACTGTGTGAGTAAGATTCATAGCTTTTCTCAGTCTCTCCAAGATTCCATTTGCTTTCCTCTGTGCCCTTGAGGTTCCTTCACGTGAAAGCTTTGTTATTGTTCCATATGCATTCTCTTCTTCTTTGATCTCCTTCCACTTTGTCCTGTCACTGAAACAAATTGTATGCAATATCACAATTGCATTCTCTTTGTTTCTTTTGCACTCACTCTCACGAGTTATCTTCAGCAACCATGAAACCCCATCAAGCTCACCCAATTCTTCCACAGCTTTCCAGTGAGTAACAAGCATTGCCAATATAGCTAAAAGCTCGTCCACGTATAACCCATTTGAGATTTTCTTACCTAAAACTCTAACAGCTCCATCTCTCACAGCTCTACTCCTGTTTTCATGAGCAATACATAGAGTGAAGATCGCTGCAGCTACATCTTTGATAGCTATTGGATTGCCTTCGTCTAAAAGATCGAGAAGCGGTTTCAGGACTCCAGATTTCCCTATAAGTACTTTGTTTGAATCGAGGGCAGATAGAGTGAATATTGCTGCAGCTGCATTGCTTCTTGTGGCTACAGTTCCACCCCTCAATGCATCGATTAGGATAGAAATCACATTAGGATTTTCGCAGACGAGCTTCTTGTTGTTGTCATCATGTATAGATATGTTCAACAATGTTGTGACCACATCTTCTTGAATGTTCTCATCAGGGTTTGACCCGTTTAACAACGGATTCAATAAGCGAGTGATTTCATTTGGAGATTCGCCGAAAAGAGCTCGAAATTCCGTGCCTTTCTTAGTCCTAAGTCTTAACTCCTTAGCAGCAGATTTTTGATCCTGAAGGATTGAAGATGAGACTTTACAAAGCAAAGTATTGAAAATCTCACGATCTGATCTTGTAACAACTTCCTCATTAACAAGGTTGGAATTAGATTGGCTCTTGGTCTCTATCCCGACCTTCTTGCACCATTTTGTGATCATTTCACGGATTAAGAGATTGGGAGTTAAAACTGTGTGATGCAGAACTTGCTGTGTCTTGGGACATGTTCGATTCCCTGAACTTAACCACTTCTGGATGAATAACTTGTCATATGTCTGCAAAAACAAACACACACAGAAATCAATACAAAATCAAAATCATTGTACTGATACTCAATTTCTGGGTTACAGATCTATCAAACAAGCTAATCAAATACAGAATTATCTTCAAATATCAAATGTTTATCTTCTTAATTATGATTATAAGAATCTCCAGATTTCCAATTTGTTCAATTACCGACAAAGCAAAGATGAATTTCATGAAACCTGAGTCGGAAATTTCTTCATCGGTAGAGAAAAACAGATGAAAACTTTCATAATTCCCCCAAAATCCCAAAATATTTCAGTCACCAAACCTAACAGAGAAACAACACAAAATTCAAAAGCGAAAAACCAAAACCCAAATAAAAAATGTGACACAAACTAACCTGACCAGAAGCCACAACAACAGGATCCTTCATAAGCTCATTAGAAAGAGGACAACGAAACTCATCAGGACAAGACACCATCTCAAGTCTCTCTAAAGAAGAAGATTTAGCAATCTTCTTTATCGTAGCTTCTTTAAAATCAGACAAAACCTCTTGTAAGTGGTCAATTGTCTGAAGACCCAAATCATCTTCATCTTCAATCTTCGTCATCAATCTTTTCATCTCACGTTTCAATTCTTTCGCTTTCGCAATTGTTGTTGGATCCGAATCAAAAACACCAGTCTTTGCCATGGCTTTCGGATCCACCACCACCGATTCTCACCAAACCCTGTTTGAGATTACGTATGTAGAATTTTTTGAATGTGATTTTTATTTTTCTCTCACATTTAATAAAACTAATGGATTTTTTGGTCTGTGAACTAAGAAATAAAAAATATGAGGAAGAGAGAAGAGAAGAGCAAGTGTTGTAATGTAGTGCCACTCACTACTCTAATAAAAATTGTGGACTGCACCGATTTTGCCACGTCATTATTATAAATCCGTAATTAATGGGTTTATTTGTTTTGTCAATAATTAAGGATATTTGTATCTATATCCTTCTAATCCATCAAATTAGTATTTGTATCTGTATCCGTTTTGACAGATATCCGGAAAAATATGCATGAGAAAAATGGATATCCGCGGATATTCGTTTGTTTGTTTTTTTTAAATTTTTTATTAAAAATTAACTTTTAAAAAAATATTAAAATTTTAAATTTTTTAAAAATATTTTAAAAAATATTAAAAAATATATTAAAAAGATATTAAAAATATTCGGTATCTGTTTCTAATTTTTGCATTATCCGTATCCGTTATCCGCTAATCCGTGAAATCAATATTTGTATCCGTATCCGTTTGACGGATATCCGTTTTTTGGATAAAAAAATGAATACGGTCTGAATATGCGGCGGATACGAAAAAAATTTTACAGAGCTACCACAATATACCAAATAAGAATATGGATGAGCAACTTAGCGCTCTCAAAAAATTTTTAAAACACTCAAATTAATTCAATCAACAATACTCTTAAGTTTATTTTGATTCTGATTGTTTTAAAAAAATTTTTTGTATTTACAAAAGGTTTTAAGCTGTGAAAAAATAAAAAAAATCTAGAACCAAAATTTGTGAATTTACATTAATAATAGCTAAATAAAAAAAAGAATGCATAATAAAATTCTTACCACTTAACTCATAAAACAAAGAAGTTCAAAATTAGAGTTTTGATATTCAAACCTAATAAAATTTAGTATCTTTAGTCAAGTAGTAAATGATGGAGTTAACAATTTTGGTTTTAGCCGTTCAGTTTTTCAATAAAAAAAAATTAAAAGAATTTTAGAGTGGATTTTAAAATATAAATTAAGTTTTGTTGATTTAATTGTTGATAAAATAAATAAAAATTAGGAATTGAAAAAGAGGTTAATTAATAATGCAAAGCAGCACGTATGACCTACTTGGCGACTAAGGTGTCAAAACACAGCCGACACGATTAGTTACATAGAGTTATACACGTTATTAGTTAGAATTTCTAATCAAACACACCGCTATTTATTTTTTTATTAGTAAAAGAGATACTGAACCAGAAAAGGGGATTAATTAAGGAAATTAGTAAGGCTAAAAACATATTAATTTAACTATTTTATGATTAATGAGTTGAATTAAATAGCTAATCCCCCGGATTAGACTTGTTGTGACGGCGATGAGCGGGGCGGCGAAGTGGAAGAGAAGGAGAAGTGTAGTAAAAGTGGGATCCATTCAGTGGGACCCATGCGTGGGACCCATGCGTGGGACCCACTCAGTGGGACCCATACAGCTGTCTTTCCGCGTTCATTCCTTACCACTCTTTTACCTCTCCCCCTCCTCACTCACTCCTTTCTTCTTTCACTCTTTTATTTCTCTTTGTTCTAACAATCAAACTGACAAATTTATAATTATGGGCATAAAAACACCAATTGAAAAACTGAACAAGATCGATGACAAGTAAATCATCAAAGACTCGATTTGGTTATAATTACTAGTAAATAATGGAATGGTTTAATATTTTATGTTCATGATATAATTTAACTTTAAACCAAGAACTGAAAATAACAAAATAAGAATAGTGATTAATTAACAATATATATTAATCTTAATATAGTATTCTCAGTGACAACTTACAAAACCACTTAGAACCGAAATGATTGCATTGTTTATCATATTCTTTTTTTTTTTGTCGTATGAATATTTAATTATAATAGGATAACCGTTATAATTACATCAAAAATTAGGTATCAAAAGCAATCAACATAAAAATTACAGAGAGTAATCTACATAAATAGAGAAAAGAGTATCTTTCAACAAGAGAGAATAACCCAAAGCTAAGCATGATTGCCAAAGATCCAAGGAGATGACACTATCCGCTAATAGGACCACACCGGAATTAGCAAAACTATTTCCAGGAGTTAATCTCCACCAAAAAAGATAGCTCAAAGCGGTTATGATAACCGTTGAGTAACCACAAACGGATGGCCATTCTTGTGGCCTAAGAGTTGCTGCTCTAAAGTCTGAATGCTGAACCGCAAAAATAACCTTGTTAATTTTAAGATTTGACATACTGTTGATGGACCATAACCAAACCTGAATGTGAGCATCGATGTCTGAGTTGATGTGTGCAAAGCTTGTTCTGGCATGTAGGGTAATTCATCCAGATGAGTTGGCCAAAATCCAGGCCCCTCCTACTGTTTTCCTGGTTTTATCCCACTGGACCCATATGTTACACTTCTTCCATGAGCAAGGTGGTTTGGACCAGGAGTCATGGGATTGGCCTGTACTATGCGTTGTAGCTAGATGGTGCTTATTATCTATGATTTGTGCCTGCGACTAATTCATGGAATCTTTGTATATCATGTTGATCATTTCCTGTGGAGAAAAACCAGCCCTTCAAACATGAGATTATTTCTATTTTTCCATAGTAACTAAATTATCCAAGGTCCTAGTCTTCTGAGAGACAGATGAATGTTCCTTCTTTCCTCCAACATTAATACATAGTGCAGATTGTGGAATATGGAATATCCTTCAAACCCGTTCATCGGCGTAGGGACATTGGAGGATGCTCAAACTTGGCGCGAGAAAGGGCAAGTGAAGAGTGCATGGTTTATAGACTCATCGTGTTTCCCACAAAGTTGACAGCGTGAGTCTAGAAGTTCCATTCCATGCTGCTCTAGAGTTTCAGCTACCGAAATAACTGCTGAGAGCTTTCCATAAGAAGAATTTAATTTTAGATGGGGCCTTCATTTTCCAAAATTTTGCCTTCACGTCATTAATAGAAGGTCTCCGATTAGCGATTCTCAATGTACCTTTTTGTTGAATCAGAGATGTTAACCAGTATCCGGATTTGGTCGAATAAGTACCTGGCTTAGTATACCTCCAGCACCTAAAGTCATCCACTGTTGTAACCGATTTTGCTTTCATGATAATTGCAGTATCTTTGTCCAAGAACGGGTCTTTGAGCTTATTTTTGATCCATGGGCTTGTTCTGTGATTGATCAGCTGGTTCACTCTTAAGTCGAAGTCATTAATACTTTTCTTCATGAAGGGCGCTCTCATAACGCCATCTTCTAACCATTTCAAATTCCAAACATAAAGAGAGTGGCCATTGCCTGCTGCGGTTTTCAACACTTCATTTAGTAATTCCCTACCATGCATGATGCTCCTAAAAGCAAACGAAGGGTGTCTACCCAGCTCAGCCAGCATGAAGTCTCCATCTGCAAAGTATCTACTCTTGATAAACCGGGAAAAAAAGACATGTGGGGTTATGGACCAATCTCCAAGCTTGTATACCCAACAAAGCTTTATTGAAGAGATAAATGTCCTTAAACCTGAGCCCTCCAGCGTCCTTTGGCAAGCACATCCTGTCCCAAGCAACCCAATGTACCTTGTTAGTACCTTCTATTGCATTCCACCAATAAGCTGACATAGCACTCGATATAGCTTTACATGTGGACTTTGGCATTCGGAAGCAGGACATGGCATAAACAGGCAAGGCCATTGCCACTATTTTAATTAAAACCTCTTTTCCACCCCGTGAAAGAAATCTGGAAAACCAACCAGATAGTCTGCTCTTCAGTTTATCTTGGATGTAAGCTAGCATCTTCGTTTTTGAACCTGAGAAGCATATCAGCAGGCCAAGATAAGTTCATGTGCCCCCTTCATTTTGATACCAAGGTAGTTTTTGATGTCCTACTTCGCTGAAACAGAGACTTTGTGGCCGAAAGTGATGGCCGACTTCTCCGTGTTAACACATTGACATGTAATCTAACCGTATTTCATTAAAATTTGGTGTAGAACTTGGCATCGTTTCTTGTCTGCTTTGCACATAAAGAGGGAGTCATCAGCAAAGAGCAGGTGGTGAATACTAGGTCCATTCAGAGAAAATATGATACCATTTAACCTACCTTCTCTTTCAACCATGTTGAGTAAATGGGTTAATCCTTCAGTGCAAAGACCGCATTGAGGGTGAATGAGACAATGTGGCTGTCCATTAATCAACACAGAATAAGAGACAGTTGAGACACTAAGTATTACCCATTCAACCCATAGTTCATGAAACCCTAAGGCACCGAGTAAACTCTTAAGATATGGCCATTCTATACGGTCAAAGGCCTTGGATGTATCCGTCTTGATGGCAATATAGTTCTTAGAAATAGGGCCCAGAGTCTTTAAACTATGTACAACTTCATGTTCTATTAAGATGTTGTCGGTTATGTTTCTTTTAGCCACAACAGCAGACTGATTTGGCGAGACAATATCCACAAGGAGAGGCATGAGTCTAGATGTCATGACCTTGGAGATCACCTTATACATTACTGTACAAAGACATATTGGTCTCATGTCTTTCATTACCTGAGCATTCGGCTTCTTCGGTATTAGACACAACAGCGTGTAGATCTTATTGACCATGAGTGAAAAATCGGCTGACCTCCTTCGTGAAGGTTTCTCCAATTGTTTCCTAGCACAATAAAATTAGACATTCCATCGACACCAGGTGCACTAGCAGTTTTTATTGTGAAGACTGCATGTTTTATCTCCTTGGGAAAAACTAGTGCAATTAGAATATTCTTCATAGAGTCTGTTACTCTAGGTGTGAATCATGAGAAAAACCTTGCAGATCACTTGTATTCGAAGAAGTGAATAGATGAGTGAAATAATTAAAAGCTACTGCACCCTTTGATGCCTCAGATAGATGTGCAATTCCTTGATATTCAACCTATTTGTGGTTTTGGTTCTATTTGCTTTAACCGAAACGTGAAAGAACTCAGTGTTCTTATCACCTTCTCTTAACCACTTATCACGACTCTTTTGTTGCCAATAGCTTTCCTCATGTCTGTGTGCTTCCATGAGACCTTGCTTCATCCCTTTTTGCTTCTCAAAAGAATGGTGGATTCTCGAGTATTCAATTTCCAAATCAGCTTGTATCCTCTGAATCTGTTTAAGAAAGTAGGAGGTGTTCTTTCTTTTCCACTCGCTTAGTGTTTTCCTGCATTGTCTTAACTGACTAGAGATATTGAGGCCATGCGAGTGAGACAAAGCATCCTTAACTGCCTCTTTAATTTTGGGTTGCTTCAGGAACCTCTTATCAAAATTTAAAGGAGCCTCTATATGTAAGCTTCGAAGAGACTAACTTGACATGCACTAGTCTGTGATCAGAACCTTTTTTCTGGAGGAAAGCTTGGTTTGAAGCTGGAAACAAATTAAACCAATCTGAATTCCCAAAGCATCTGTCTAATGTAATCTGAATCCAGTGCTCTAATCTTCTACCACTCCATGTAAAGCGATTCCTTGTACTCTCTAATTCTATCATATCACAAGCATTGATAAGATTGACAAAGGTTAGGAATGAGGGTTCATGCCTAGCAGGTCCACCAATTTTCTTATCATTGTGAAGCAACTCGTTGAAATCACCCATTATAGCCGAACTTCCAGTTCTATTAACCGTATTTCTATGTACTCTTTTCCAAACCTTTTGACGGTACCTAATTTCCGGATGCCCATATATACAAGAGATAAAAAGACATTTGGGCCATGTTTAACCTTGAAATCCATAATATTTTTGTCTGCGTACAAAAGCTCAATATTTACACTGTTCTTCCAAAAGAAAGCCAACCCTCCACACTTCCCTACTGGATCCACAGTATATACAAAGTCATAACCCAAACAAACCATCATATCTACAAGGACGTTTCTTGAATACATTGTCTCCATTAGGAACATCATCTCAGGGAAGTATGCTTGACGCAACTCTGTGAGACATTGAAATGTCAAGTCTTGGGCGCTGATTAAGCTCATTGATCATTGGACGGTCCCACATTGGGGACAATCCCTTTATGTTGTTTCTTCGCTGGGTTCCTTGGAATCTTGTCTTCTTGGACTACCTTTCTTTTGTTTGATCCTTCCGAGGGAATAACCAACTTTTTGGGAGGAGCAGAGACAATAGTAGCTTGTTTAGCGATTTTCTTCCTAATGTAGGGCGTTCTACGTGGCTTTGGCGTCGTGGAAATTTGTCCCGGATAAGCTAACCTCATTGAGGTCAGACTCATATGCCGTTGAACAAAGGGCTAGAGCACCAGTATTAGCCTGAGCAGTGAAGATCAGTGGTGTGGTTGGTACCACTTCATAAGGAGATATATTATTTGCCGCCTTAAAGGAGGCTGCCAAGAGGTTAGGTGTGGTGATTGAGCTTGTAGAACTGGTTATTTTGTCTTAGGAGGCTTCTGAGATCTCATAACCAAATACTAACCCTTTGCCTTTTTTTATATCCTTAGAAATTATTGGAAGAGGTTCCTTGCGAAGGAGTGTTTTCTCTGTCAAAGGGTCTTTTTCATACTCTTAAACATAGGTACGAACTCTCGCCTCCTTTATGGCTCTTTCTTCACCACTCGCGACCTCATTATATTGCCTCATCCCATTTAGTACTTATGGAGCTATGCGTGGATGACCCAGGACCGGGTATAACCCAACTTGACTCTTTGTATGGACTCCAAACAAGGGGTCTGAAGGCTTGAGAATCGGTTCTGAAAGTGATTTCGGTATAGTTTTCTCTAACTTCCTGTCAATGGCTTTGTCCTGTCTTTGCTTAACTAAGAGGGGACATAGATCTTGCTCATAGGTAAAGCTTTGGCAGTTGTAACATCTTTTATGTACTCTTTCATAGAAGAAGTGGATTGTTGTAGATGAGCCATTTGGAAGGATAATGATCTTTGACTTCCTCAGAGACTTTGAAATGTCGAACCCGACTCTAACCCTAACGTAGTCCTTGTTCTAAGATTTCTCTTGATGAAAGAGTACTTCCATTACTTGTCGTACTATCTCTCCCAGCAGAAAGATCGATTCAGCAGTGTAGTTGTTTATTGGTATATTTCTTATCTGGACCCAGATGGATATGAATTGTAGGAAATCAGGAGGAGGAGAAGCCGACCAACGATCAATCGCCAACGCCCACTCATTATAGGTGTGTAAACGTTTACCTAAAAATTCTTCCAATTAAATTTATGTTTAGAAAATAAACTGAAATCTCTCCATTTACATAGCGATTTCGCGGATTCGATCTAGCTTGAGCCACTTTCTAGGCAAATCGAGAATGAGACTCGACATGTTTTGGTGTTGCGGGTTGAGAAGACGACCCACCAAGCTGAGCGAGTTCGTCTCTCCAGAGCTGAATTGTGGCAAGTTAGGCATTACGAAGGCAGCATCTTCCTCTTCCAGCGACATGGCCAAAAGGGCCTTATCCATGTCATGATGAAATTGAGTCATAGAAAATACAAGGATTAACTGATATCTAACCCTAACCACCGTGAGATTTGATCAGAAAATAAAAAGATTCGTAATTTGAAGATAAAACGATATAGGAATTGTAACAAAATGACTGATGGAGAATATTAAGCCCAAAGAAAAGAATTCTTTTTTCCATTTAAAGTATCTTTTACATTTTTTATCATATTCACAAGTGTTTATTTTCACATTTTTAATTTCAAAACAGACTTTCTGAAATTAGAGATCTACCTCGTGATTATGTCTTCGTAGGCACTTTTTGACTCTTCTTTGGCATAAATTTTGATGAAATCAAAGTATGGTTGACAAAATGATATTTCTTAGGAGTATTTTCTTTTGTTCTAAACAGTTTATGCTGCTTATCATTACAGCTTTCGACGCGTGATTGGATGATTAACCAAACTTTCGCCAAACTAAATTAGAATTTACAATATAAAAGATTTTAGATAAAATAAAATAAAATAAATTGACCGGAAGGAGGCGGGTAGATATTAACTTCGTTTTCATGATTTCAGTTTTTTTTTTTTTTTCAACTGTCAATAACACTCTGTCGTCAATAATAATATTCAACAAAATGACACATCAGTCAGCCTCCGAGACAAATTTTAATGTCATTATCGTCTTTTTCCAGCTATATATTAAGTTCACTTGTTTTTCCTTTTATCAAAGAAATTGAAGATTGTTCAAAAAACAAATAATAAGAATAATAATAAAAAATAAAAAATAAAAAATAGCAGAAAAACCAAAGTCCGTTTTTGAAAATTAATGAAATACAAACGTGTCTGAAAATTCTGAAAAAGGAAGGGACCACACGACTGGGAAAACACAGAGAATCTTACAAGTGCCAAGTTAGAGTGGTGATCGTTAATAAGTTTACGTAGGACCTTTTTAACCCACGTGTCCTTTTTCTAAATACATTCATCTTCTTCCAGACACCATTCCTTTCTCTAATTATTTTCTTTGTTTGTTTTCCATTTTTTTTTTTTTGAGTTTCGGTTTTAATGTGTGATAACAACAATACTCTTATCTTCAACAGTTCTCTTTATGACTAGTAGCATAACATCATTGTTTAAAAAATTGGTATCGAAGTGATTAATTCAGTCTTTTAAAATGTTTTTTTCTGTAAATTCTTGTAGAATCTGTTAGAGTTGGAGTATTATTGAGATCTCACATATTGGAAATATGTATTGTGGTATCACAACCCAAAATTATGTTTAACTAGACATACTTAATTATATATTTCTGATGTGGTATTTTGAAATATTTGGTTATACCACATATATCTCGAATTAAAATGTTAGAATATTATTGATATCTTATATCATAAACTAATTAAGATCATTCTAATGTAATATATACATATGATCTAAGGATCATTATACTTATTATAAACTGATTTTGAGTTGGAGGCATGTATTGTTCAGAATCCGAAGAATTGTACGCAAATAGAGTAAGTGTTAAAGCATGCTTTATGCGTACAACACAGATCTGCAAGTGAAATTGATATACAGTAGAAGTTTCTATTGTTGGCATGTAAGTTGCTGTGCGTTGACATTAAACAAATATGCTAAAATATCGAAAATAAATTCAAAGAATTTAAAAGACACGTACTGTACATCTGGACATATATATACACTTAGGATAATTAATGTTTTTTTTTTTTTTGTAAAAGCAAATACTTTACGTGTTGCGTTACATTTATTCGTTTGAACTCTCAAACTGTCGCTACACTTCTTCGCTACATTGTTTTGTCGGCAGAACGTTGAAATTTCATTAGTCAACATATTTAAGTTTCGAGTGGGAAATGTATTGATTGCAACAAAATTGATCAAACTGATAATCTTGTAGTGGCTTTTTGTTGTTGTCAATCGAGACTCTTGTAATTAACACCTTTTTTGTTTATTGGTGCATAGTACATACCGAACATATTCTTAATAGATATTTTTGGATATTAAACAAGAATCAGAATCATTCTTGATTCGTATTTTTAAGTATACGTTAGAGATCAAAACATAGATATATATTAGTACTATATAACAGAGATGGTCATTGATGATGGTTGTGCGTATTTGGAACCAATTAAAGTGTCGTATGATAAAAGGCAAGACTAATAATTGAGATAAATAAATTATCGTATTAATATTATTATGTTATGTGGAACATATATAAAAAGAAGTACATTTGACGCATACTAGTGTATGTTTTTCTTGACAGCAACCCATGTGATTTGTTTTACAAAAAACCTAGGCACATTAGTTAAATTAATCTTATAATTTTAATATATATATAGTTATACAGTTAGTAAATGTTCCAGTGAAAATGTGGTAGTTAGATTGTTCAAATTTGAGGTACGTATGTGTATTATATATAAATAAGAGTGAAAACATTAGCAACGCCCCACATGAGTGTGGTTTTTATTACTAAAATTTTAGAAGCTAATAATGTGTTATCTTGGATTCGAGTGTTATAAACAAAATTATATTCATATGCGGCAATAGGGGTATTCGTATGGTTTTTTTTTGGCTCCGAAATTAGTCCCATTGAACTGTTCGGGAAAAAAAAATCTTTGACCGGTTCGGAGCTTTTGATGCTTATAGTGTTTCTATTGAACCGAATGGCTCGAGTTATAAAACAAATACATTAAAGATATTTCGTGGAAACATTAGTTCAAAGCTTGAAAAACTATGTGATGCCCAATAGGTGATTCAAAACTGTTATTTATTATATATTTTTGGGAAAACTTTGAAGTTATGGGCCTCAATGCAAATAAAAAGCAGTAAAGCCTAACGAATTCATTTAATGGGTTATAATATCCAAAAGCATAGATCCATTTAGTCTCTTAAGAAGCCTTGAATAAGATACAAACTTGACTTTGAGGCCCATAAATGAAGACCCATGCCTTTTTTGGTTTTTTACTATTGTTTATTGAAGCAACATGTATGTTGAAGTGAATTAAAGACAAAAAAGCCTTGAGAATAGAAGAAACCTATTAAAATCGGATAGAGTTATTCTTCACAATTTCGTTTGTTTCCTAAGAGAATCATTAGAATAAGAAACCAAAATAAAGGAGACCCCAAAGAATATAAAATAAGGCAAGACGAAGCGAAGAGACATTTGGTTAATAAAAAACGTGGAGAGGTAAGAAGAGACCCCACCTTTGACAAAGAGGTAAGGCTCGAGACCTAACTTATATTTTAGATTTTTCAAGGATATTCGTTATCCCTTTCGGATTAATATGTTAATATCCAAATTACTATTTTTGTTTTTAATAATATCCATAGTACAATCTCTTAAATTCTTAATAACATGATGTGACGTAAAGTTTATTGATAAATGAAGTGTATAGCTAAGATCAAAGTAAAATATCCTAAGTGTTGGAGCGATACTGAAGTAGTCCGAGTCTTTCAAGAGGATAACTAGTTTTAGCTGCGGTTCAATTTAAGTGATTGGATCCAATTATTGATCCGGTTTAAGACAAGCAATCAACATATCCATTGACGACATGTGGTACTCTTGTTTTGAAGAAGTGAGGACGAAGAAGGAAGTCATTGTTGATAAGATCATAATCTGGTGAATTCGTTAGAGCTAGTTCTTGGGTTGTTAAATTCTCTTTCTAAGTGTATTTTATCTTCTTCTTCTTGTTCAAGTTTCTAGGTGAGAGTTTAAGATAGAGAGAAAATGAGGTTCAAGAGCTCGATCGATTCACTGTAATTGCTCAAGTTTTAGAGTTGAGTTTAATGTTGTTAATGGAAGCTGAATCTGGAGTTCTTATGAACTCCGACAAGATGTAGGTTCTCACATTGTGAACTGAACTCGTAAATCATGTGTGTTATATTTCGTTTCTTGTTCTTCGAATTCTTCTCAAATTCCGCAAATCAAACAAGATGAATCCAAGATAAGGTTTCACAAATTGGTATAAGAGCCAATCAAGGTCATCTGGAAGAATCGAAACATCAAGTAAGGTGGAGATATCAGAAAGGCGACGAGCATCAGAGTTTAAGATGAGCAACTCCAAGTCGAAATCGAAGATTGCAATCTTCGATGGTTCAGGGGATTACAGATTGTGGAAGAAAAGGATGATAGCAAGTCTTACTGTTCAAGGTTTAAAGGTGGTACTCAAACCTCATACTCCAAGGGTGCTTACGGAGGAAGAAGAAAAGAAAACAAAATGGCTCGAAGAATAAGAATCAAGAGCAGACCAAGATGAACAATCTTTGAATCTTATATTCTTGGTTGTAGATGATAAGACTCTTAGAAAGATCAAGAACTATGAATCAGCAGCAAGCACACATGAAACTCTCGATAAGTTGTTTCTTCCTACTACATTCCCCGATAGAATTTTCTCTCAATTAGAAGTTTATGCTTTTCAAATGCAAGAAACTAAGTCTATTGATTAGAATGTAAATGATTTCTTAAATCTTGCAGGAGATCTTAGGCATTTACAGATTGATATTGAAGAGGAGACACAAGCAATTCTTCTCCTTAAGTCACTCCCATAAGTGTACGAGCATTTAAGAGAAACTCTGACCTATAGCAAAGACAAGTTAAAGGTCGATGATGTTGTTAGTGCAGCAAAATCAAAAGAAGTAAAGTTAAAGAAGTCACGTTATGCTCCAAGGATAAATGGAGAAGGATTATTTGCAAGAGGGAGATCTGAAACAAAGTCAAAGGTTTCATTCAAAGACAGAAGCAAATCAAGGTCCAAATTAAGAGACAAAAAGAATGGAGAATGTTGGATCTGTGGAAAAAAAGGGCATTACAAGAAGCAATGCTATAAGTGGATCGAAAGAAACAAAGGAAACATACAAGCTCAACAACAAGGAGAATTATCACTTGCAAAAGATGATTCTAAGGATCTCGTTGGACTGTTGCATTCGAGGTAAATTTTCCTTATGGAGATATCGATGATAATGAATGGATTTTGGATACAAGTAGTTTTTTCCATATGACTCTACACAAGCATCTGTTCATGGATTACAAAGAGCCGAAAGGAGGCAGAGTAAGAATGGCAAATGAAACATACTGTAAGGTTGAAGGTACATGTTCAATTCGTTTTACTAACATTGAAAATACAATGTTTGTTCTCCATGATGTTCGTTACATGTCAGAGATTTCTAGAAATTTGAACTCTTTTGGCACTTTAGAAGAAAAAGGCTGTGAGTTTAAAAGCAAAGATGGTATCCTAAAGATTATAAAAGGATGTACAGTTATAATGAAAGGAATAAGGACAAGAACTTTGTACATTCTATAAGCATCTGCCAACATCACTGAAGCATATAATGCAAAGTCGAGTGAACCAGAAGGTCTTCAAAAGAAACCTGAAGCTTTTCAAGTCAAGGACAAGGATATGCAGCTATGGCATAGTAGGATGGGTCACCTTGGTCAAAAAGGGATGCAAGTTTTAGCAAACAAAGGATGTTTTGATGGTTGCAAAGTCATATATCTAGATTTTTGTGAACACTGCATTTTTGGCAAGACTCACAATATTAGTTTTAGTGCAGCAAAACACGTCACTAAGGATAAACTGGATTACATACACTCAGACCTATGGGGATCTCCATAAGTTCCAATGAGTCAGCAAATGCCAATACTTCATTACCTTCACAGATGATTTCTCAAAAAATGTTTGGATTTACTTTCTAAGATCTAAAACTGAAGCTTTTTAAAGTTTTGCATATTGGAAAAGAATGGTGGAAGTACAATCAGAAAGGAAAGTGAAGAAACTCATAACCGACAATGATTTAGAGTTTTGCAATCAATAATTTGATGAATTCCGCAAACAAGAGGGCATTGTCAGACATAGAACATGCACCTACACGCCACAACAAAATGGTACTGCAGAAAGGCTTCACAGAATGATAATGAACAAGGTCAGACACATACTCAGTGAGAGTAGTTTGGACAAGAAATTCTGGGCAGAAGTAGATTCTACATCAATCTACCACATCAATAGATCACCCTCTTCAGCATTGGATTTCAAAGTTCTTGAAGTAATCTTGTCTTCCGAGATGCCATCTCTTTAAAATCTTAGAACATTTGGTTGCCTGATATATGTTCATTCAACAGAAAGTAAACTAGATCCAAGAGCAAAGTGTGGAGTTTTCACGGGTTATCCAGAAAGAGTAAAATGTTACAAGGTTTGGATGCTAGAAGATGATAAGTGTATCAAAAGCAGGAAAATATCGTGTTTAGAGAAGAAATTTCTACGAAGACATTCAAAAGAAAAGCAGTCAGGTAATAATATAAATGATTTATACACTGATAAGTTTGCAAGTGTTGAAATTTCAAGTTTAGATATAACTCAAACTGGAGGTGGAGTTAAAGCTAATGTTCAAGGTGGAGTCTTTACAAGAACTTCAGAATATCGGGAAACTCAAAATACAAATACTCCAGAAGAAATTTCAGAAGATCAAAATGCAGAGACAGGGAATCTATATCAATACCAACTTGATCGTGACAAACAAAGAAGAGTTATTCATCCTCTAGCCCATCTTCAGGATTATGATTGTGAAGACAAAGAATCTGATGAGGCTCTAGCAGTGTTCATGTGCTCCTTAACAGAAGATGCAGGTCCAAGAGAACCTTTAAGTTACAAAGAAGGTTAGAAGATCCAGACAGTGATGAAGAAATGAATTCTCTAAGGAAGAATGGAACTTGGGTATTGATAGACAGACCTAAAGACATGGAAGCCATAAGTTGTAAATGGATCTTCAAAAGAAGAGCTTGAACTGCAAGAGTTGAAGATCCAAGATACAAAGCAAGGCTTATGGCCAAAGGGTACACTCAAAAGGAAGGAATTGACTACAAGGAGATCTTTGCACATGTAGTCAAACATGTGACTATCAGGTATCTCTTATCTGTAGTAACTCATTTTAATATGGAACTTCAACAGATGGATGTGAAGACGGCGTTTCTACACGGTCGTATTGATGAGTATTTGATAATGGAACAACCAGAATGATACATTGATAAAGAGCATCCAGACAAAGTCTGTCTCCTTGAAAGGTCTCTATTTGGGTTAAAACAATCCCTAATGCAGTGGAATAAGAGATTTCATCACTTCATAATTCTGAACAACTACAAGAGGAAAAAATATGATTATTTTGTCTATCTTAAGAAACTAACAGATAATACTATGATCTATTTGTTGCTCTATGTTGATGACATTCTTATGGCATCAACAAATAGATAGGAAATCAATTCACTAAGGGACTTCTCAACTCGGAATTCGAGATGAAAGACTTAGGAGATGCTAAGAAGATACTGGGAATGGAGATTACAAGAGACATAGTAAACAACAAGCTGAAAATATCTTAATCCAGCTACATTATAAAGGTGTTAGGAAGCTTCAAGATGGATCAGTCCAAAGCCGTTTCAACGCCTTTGGGAGGTCACTTCAAACTGAAGTCAGCAACAGAAGATGAAACAGCATCTCAGAGTCATTTTGTGAAAGGTATTCCTTATCAAAGTGCAGTAGGTAGTCTAATGTATTATATGATAGGAACTCGGCCAGATCTTGCTTATCTAGTAGGAATGATAAGTAGATTTATGAGTAATTCAATCAAAGATCATTGGCAAGCAGTTAAGTAGGTTATGAGATATCTCAAAAGTACTTCTCATGTTGGTTTAAGCTATGAAGACAAAGGAGATTTCATCATAAAAGGATATTGTGATTTAGATTTTGCTGGTTACTTAGACAATAGAAAGTCTATTTCTGGTATTGTTTTCACTGCAGAAGGTAATGTCATCAGTTAGAAATCGAATCTACAGAGTGTTGTAGCACTTTCAACCACATAATCCAAATCTATTGCTCTCTCGTAGGCAGCAAAGGAGGTTATTTGGTTAAAAGGTCTTGCAGAGGAGTTTGGTTTTTCACAAGGTTCCATTGAAATTAACTGTGACTCTCAGAGTGCAATATCTCTGGCAAAGAATGATGTGTTTCACAATAGGACCAAGCACGTAGCTGTGAAGTATCATCATATTCGTGGTTCAATCTATCAAGGTTTTATTGATGTCAAGAAGATTCCTACAGCTCAGAACCCAACGGATATATTTACAAAAGTGTTGCTTGTTTACAAGCTCCAGGAAGCATTGAAGATGCTTCATGTAGCAAGCAACTAAGTCAGTAAGTTCTCGATCCACCTATTTATTTGATTAAGCCTAAGGTGGATAAGTGAAGTGTATAACCAAGATCAAGGTAATTATCTTATGTGTTCGAGAGACACTGAAGCAGTCAGAGTCTTTCAAGAGGATAACCAGTTTTAGATGCAGTTCAATTTAAGTGATCGGATCCGGTTATTGATCCGGTTTAAGACAAGCAATCAACCTATCCATTGACGACACATGGCTCTCTTGTTTTGAAGAAGCGAGGACGAAGAAAGAAGTCATTGTTGATAAGATCAGAATCTAGTGAATTCGTTAGAGTTAGTTCTTGGGTTGTTAAATTCTCTTTCTAAGTGTATTCTATCTTCTTCTTCTTGTTCAAGTTTATGGGTGAGAGTTTAAGATGGAAAGAGAAAGTGAGATTCAAGAGCTCGATCGATTCACTGTAATTGCTTATGTTTTAAAGCTGAGTTTGGATGTTGTTAATGGAAGTTGAATCTAGAGTTCTTATGAACTCTGACGAGATGCCGGTTCTCACATTGAGAACTAAACTCGTAAAACCCATGTGTTATGTATTGTTTCTTGTTCTTCGAATTCTTCTCAAATTTGGCAAATCAAACAAGATCGATCTGAGATAAGGTTTCACATTAAATTTTAAAACATTGAAATTTTGTTATAAAAAAAAAAAAAACATTGACACATAAATAAGAACGGTTAAGTTTTGATGTTAAAATAGTTATTTTGATGAAAAGAGATCTATAAAATTTATATATAAAAAATGATTTTGCTTAAGTAGTTAGATTTTTTTTATCTCTATATGAGTTTGACTCAAAAAAAATTATGTTTGTCTTCCATAATATTTTACAAATTTAAGGATTTGGGTTATGAAAAATATTTTGTCGATCCAATAGTTTTAAAAGAAAACTTGTAATATATATATTTTTTTTGTCAACATTGGATCAACAAGGTTCGATCTGTAAAATCTTTTTTTAAGGTACTATAATACTACGGGTAAGAATCGAATTCTGGTATCAAATCATTAGCTGGATCATCCTAACCACCAGACCGAAAGCAACTCGACTATAATATATATAATTATATTGGAGAGAATTGAATGTTTGTTTTCTTTTATTTTATTTTAACAATAATTGAATAGATAAAATTTATAACCTAAAATCTTTTTATAATTTACCTACAGTAATAGAAAAGAATTCAAGCTCCTTATGTCAGATAACCAAACCATCAGCTTGGGAAAAACTAAGACGGATGTTGGTTTTCTTATATTAGAGTTTGTAATTTATCTTTCATTAACATTTAGAGACCCTTACTCAATTAATTTCAATTAATCGTTGTAAATCAATACAAATCTTAATTGAATAAGGGTTCCTAAATAGCGTTTAATACCTGTTTTATTTTGTAAAAGTTACATGCATTTGAATTTTTGTTGATCAACTTAAAACAAAACAAAACGTGTTTAAGGGATAATTCCATTAATTTGTTTTCCCTAAATTTGACCGCCTCTTCACTCATTGGGCCACTTCAATTACCTTGCCTTCTCCAAAGGCCATTTCTTTTCTTTCGTTTATTTTATTCGTCTTTTCCTTTTTTGGTCTCACACATATCTTATTTACCTAAGAATAGCTATAGATAGTAATCAATTTGACTAACCAGATCAATAAACAAATATTATCATTGAGGAGTAGATGAGATCAATTCCGACCAACTTTTATGGTCTGACTCATTCGGTTCATAAGTCGTGTGATTATATTTAAGACCAATTCGATTTGCAGCATCACACACGATGCTTAAATCCTCTGTCGATTCGAGATCAAATCATTAGTTAATTACAAGAATGCAATTAAACTATAATTATTGTCATAAATTGTAATTGTATGGAGACAGTCAAGGATTAGGTCAGTTATGGATATCAAAATCTGGTCTGAAAAAGAAAAACCGAATATTCGCATAAATTAAAAGAATAAAAACAACAAAAATCTTAAATGACCCTTATCTTATTCCACGTGCACCTATTTTTTTTGGTGTTGTCCCACTATACTTCGGTTTTTATCAGGTGTGGTCGAGACTACACGACAAATTCATACACCTTCACATGACTTGTTACGCCAAGTCACATTCAATGCACGCGAGAAACTACGTTACGTGTTATTGTCACGTCAACATATCATTAAATAAATACATTATCCTCTACATTAATTTCATGTCCGTTGGATCTGTCAATTACTGTCTTTGACCATTGAATTTTAACCAGATCCAACGGCTACCAATTAAATCCTTACGTGTGTTCTTGTTGTACATGATTCTTACTTCCAATCCTGTGTTTTCTTTCTTTTCACAATGTTCATTTTCCGCGTAGAAAAATTTCTTCATCGGATTTTAATTTTTTGGCTTTAATTTGTTTTTCTGGTCTCACAATTTTTCATAATATTAATATAATTTGTAAAGGAAAAAAAAAATATATATATATATATATAATTTTTAAGACCCATGGATACCAGATATTCACCCAAGAGCTATTATAAGTATTGATCCAAGTATATACCCGAATCTTACAGTAGACCAATTTATTGATTCTCAAACCCGATCTTGGCGAGAGGTCTTACTAGGTCAATATTTTATCCCCTCTGATGTTCAACTAATTACGAGCATCCCGATCCCACGCCGAGTTCGATCAGACTATTGGGGTTGGCACTATTCGAAATCAGGTCGTTATTCAGTCAGGTCTGGATATAAATTAGAAGAAAGTAATTCTATTTTAAGTTCAGCCTACTATGGGCTNTATACTCAAAAATTTGGCAATTAGATTGTCCAAATAAAATAAAATATTTTATTTGGCAAGCGTTATCAGGATGTGTTGCTGTTAAGATGAATCTGTCTAATCGAGGGATTAGTGGTGATACTAGATGTAGTAGATGTGGGGCGGCGGAGGAGACTATTAATCATATACTGTTTGAATGTCCCCCGGCAATTCAAACATGGGCATTATCTTCTATTCCCTCACCCGTTG